>BMAO01026219.1:0-59068 GCA_019973975.1 Trichonephila clavata | reverse complement strand
TGTTTATTAGACTGAGTTTATTAAAAGGGCTTGAGGTCTCCAGGAAATTTAACCAAAATATAAAACAGAGAACATACTGCCATATCTTGAATACATTTTATGGGGAAAATTAAGAAGTGTGTTTCATATTTTAGAAGTATAACTAATTTTTTAAATACACATGTTAGCAAAAATAAAGAAAAGGCTTTTTTTAAAGTACTGAGAAAACCTCTGAGATTTAGCAGGGACTTACTTACATTTTAAAGGTAAAATTCAGCTTTGGAAACATGCATCTAAAATGTAATCTCTCTTCTTGTTTGGTAATGGAGAAATTATAATTCGGTTTAAGCGGTTGAAATCAATACAATAAAACACTTACAATGAGGAATAAAAATAGGCAATTGAAATTTAAATAATATGAATAATTAAATAAAATTTTAAAAATGTGAGTTGTGAAGGAAGTGCTCATATTAAATATATAGTCTTGTTTTCCAAGGCATTTCAAGAGAATTCATGATAATTAATTTAAGGGGACAATTAGTTGATATTTTTTTCTGTCCTTTTTGAAAATTGAAAAAAATATTTAAAATTTTTTTTTTGAACTTTCCGAGATTATATTTATTTTTATTTTTAACTATGCATTACATTTATATGCTTGTTGTCCTGTGATCTGTAAGTATAAAATTAAAAATAAATTTACTTAAAGTCTAAGCAAATCTGCCCTCTGAATACATTTATTCACAATTATTTATCGTTAAAAATTTTACTGGAGTCTCAGTATTACTTACAACCCAATTGACATCAGATTTAATTCAATTTAATGAACGAAGATAAATCTCTGGGGACTAACACTGACAAAAGCATGGACTCCCAGCTGAAGAACTTCGTAAATTACTGTCAAACTAGTCAAGAAGTTCACAACTTTTAAAAGCAGGTTTTTTAATATAACATGTCAGTTGATCTGTTCATTGAGCGTAAAAGTTTTCGGCGAGTACTGTTAAAGTCATCATTCTTTATACTTATCAAATTATCAAGAAGGGAAAGGTCTTTTGATATCCTGCTCAAATGTCAATAAAATAAATGGAATTATGATGTGCATCAAGGATTTTTAAAATTTGTGGATTAAAATTTCGCTTACAGTGCACAAAAATATGCCATTTCTAAATGTCTCATTATATCTTGTCCAAAGCAATAATTTCTAAAATATTTTTGGGATTTTCCATTGTGATAAATGCAAATAATATAATACCATATTATTTCAAGAGCCTGATTGAGTCGAAACATAAGATTTAAAAAAGATTAACGAATAACATAAACCTAATGATCATGGTAGCAATTTTTGAGATTATTGACGATCAAATCGGGGCATTACTGTGAAGTTTTAAACTTCTCACATGATGTGGTTAGTAGGTTTAGAAAATTGGGGTTCTTTATCATGTCTGACCTAAATTGAGGGTCTGATGTATTGTTCAAATAAAACGTCAATGTTAATATACAATTAAAAATTAAAGAACTATCTGTCATTTCCCTTTGTTACATTACCTCAATAAATATTCGAAGAAATCTCCCTATAACTGAACACATTATAATCATTCAGGGGGTATTCTGCTATAATAATATCTCAAATTAAAGCCCGATTTCTCAAATTTACTCCACCATTAAAAGTTAAGCAAAACATTTGGAAGCTATATTAATTTGCTTACAAATTTAGTACAAATGTGTTTTAAATAATTAATGTTTTTAGTAACGTTTTATATTAAGTTACGCATCTCATTTGAAATAAATTGTTAATTTAATTTTTTTCTGTTCAATTAATTCATTTTAGTTTATTCATTCAAAAATTTCACAGTTTAAAATGTATATTTTCTCGGTTGATTACTTTTTCTAGTTTCAGTTTTAATTTGATGAAAGGAATTGTATGAACACAATAATATTGTATACTGTAATATGACAATACCTAAGAAAAATATTTTATATTATAAAGATTTTTATTTATTTCAGAAGCATGTTTTAAAATAATTTTTTTAATGTAATATGTATTAAGTTAATCAAAGTCTAAAAGCTTTTATTACAACAAAAGTACATTAAAAAAAAGAATTTCTTTTGCAAATATATCTCTTAAATATTTTTAAGTGTATTCTTTAAAAGTTCCATCAGTTAATGCCCAATAGTTCATATTATTTAATACAAATTTATTGTTCATTGTAAGCCAATGCTGTTCATTTTGGCTGTGTGAAATTTATATTTAAGTTTGGCAACATACTGTGTTAATTATATTTGTAGAAACATTATTAAAAACTTCAAAATAGACTTATGACAAATGGATACTTTTCAACTTCATGGGGGAATGACATACGTGATTTTGTTCCAAAGCAAGCATTGAGATTATCTGTTCATTTTATGCACCGCAAGGTATAGCTGTGCTGTATCATCATGCAGTTTGGTATGAAAATGGAATATATATGCATTATAAAAATGTGAATGTCAAATCTAACATGGAGAAATATAATTTAAAATATAGCGGTGGTTCCTATGTAAGCCAGTAACAGCTTCCGGACTGAAGTGATCATTTTTGTCTAGTTGTATGTTACGTGCTTCAGGATCAGAAGGTACCGAGTTCTATCCTCTTCATTGGTGACCTTGACACTGAATTAAGAAAAGCGCAACCTTCTCGCAGCTGTCGTGGCGCCATCTACCCACCGCAAGAGCAATCAAAAGCCGTCAGACACACTTGACGTAACAACTCATACACTCACCTTAACACAACTGCATCGTTCATTCGCCATCCACCGACTCACTGGTGGGGGCGTGTGTAGCCATGGTTCCTATATATGCGCCAGTAACAGCTGCAGGACTGAAGTGATCAGAGTTTGGTCTAGTGGTATGTTACGTGCTTCTGGATCAGCATGTACAGTGTTCTGTCCTCACAAAACTTTTCTTTTTCCACAGAATTGAGTATTTTTTTTCATTTTGTATTGAATAAAACAGATGCTTGCATGGAGCTGTATGTATCATCAGGCTTGACATTCTTCAGTATGCCATGGAAGTCCAGAGATCATGGTAACTAACTCGTTCGCAGCGTGGCATGAATTTGAGCCCTAAACACTTAAGGCTCATCGTTTTGAGAGAATGAGGCACATTAAATCTGTCTTGACCCAATGTCCTCCCATTAAATTGGGTGGAGAGAAAAGTGCGAACTCAGTTGTCATCTTCGTCAATTGACTGTGGCTAAAAAAAAATGAGATCCATCGCCAACAACCTTCCTGTTGTTTTAGAATTGATTTAATAAAAACTAGCTATTCAGTTATTATTCAGTAAGACTTGATTTCTTAAACAAAAAACTTCAGTTTGGCATTAAATGAACAGCCCATCAACTGAAAACTTTTCGAAAAATGCTTCTTCATGTAAAAAAAAACATACATTCATCTAATCAAGAGTTAAAATAAGGTTTTTCCTTTTCATTACAATTTCCTCCAATTGAAATTATAACACATTAACTAATGCAGTGTTTCTCAAACTGTGGGGCTTGCCCCCTAGCGAATAGGTGATAGCTCTACGAGGGTGATGCGAGCATATTGGACAGTAGAAAAAAAAGATTTAGAAAAATTATTAATTTATGAAAAGTAAACAAACAAAATACATTCTGACATAATAAACACATCTACACTGATATAATACACTTATAAATGTATCAGTACTGTACAATGCGTTTTATAATTAATTTAACAATACTAAGTTAAGAACAAGTTTAATAATTACCAGTGACCCCATGGACTTGTCACATAAAAAATTATATTTAGAAATTAATATATATTTTGATAATTTTACGATTTGTAATTCATCCCGTAACTGCCGATTAAAAGAGTTACGCGATGTTCCCATTTTGCACTTGGCCGGGGAGGGGATGTGTTGGGGAGGGGGGGGACGAATAAGTAAGCAAATCCTCTGAAATGAGTAAATCTTGCGTAAACACCCTCAAGGTCCATTTATTGTATTTCAAAGCCTACGGAATAATTTTATGAACAGCAATGCCCAGAGATGATTGTACTTCGGAAAGATGTACATATACGTCTAGGGCAAATATAGCTTTGGTTGAGCGGGACATTTATATGGCATCGGTGGCACTTAAGATGTTAAGTCGTGTTGTAGCTTTAGCGTCAGAGTATAATATTATTGAATTAAATGCATTGTTATTGTATGGAGGGGGGAGGGCTATGAAAATTATGTTTGAACATTGGGTAGCAAATATTGAAAGTTTGAGAAGCACTGCACTTATGTATATAAAATCTAAAAGTCGAGTGATTCACTTATAACAAATTAAAAGGGACATAGTAATGGACAACAAGAAGACAATATTCTTACAGCGAACAAATTTTAGATGCAAAACCTTTCTTTTTATATCGGAAAACATATTCTTTGTTTAAAAAACAATCCTCATCCCTGGAGAAATTTACACATCGGCACGATTGGCAGAGGAATACAAACTTTGCTCCTCTCTCTCCCCCAACCGTTTATCACATTAGGAAGATAGAAGAGCCGCTGGCCTTTACGCTATACGAATTTGCATAGATTGTTTGGGAGTTTACGATCATCCTACCAGGATATAAACTTCGACACTAATAATACCCATACAATATACTTTGCATGAAAGAGCACGCCGGTGGTAAGTCCGTAAAATGGCAATGTTTCTCCGGGAAGATAGCGTGATCTTTTATAGTTAAGGGACAGGGAATGCTTTTGGAAGAATTGTGGAAAGCGCTGGATTTTAAAAGTAGACATTTTATATTCATTGACAATACATTTTCCCTAGGAATGCTGGAGGCTCTTCGAAACTCTTGAAATGGATTTGAAAATAGAAGAGTATCGAATGCATCGCATTTTTTGGGAGAATGGCAATGATTTTTAGGGGGTTTTTTTCTTTTCCATTTGGTTGTTCTTTTATTTTTCTGGAGTTAGAACGTCAAATGGCTTTTTTCGACGCATTATGGAATGCTCATCTGAAAAATCTAAGGGATCGGATGTAGATGGGAATTCTGGAAAGTAAAATTTTATTTTTAGAAAAGAAAGAGTGCTTGTGTGTATTTTTTTCTGGATTAGTTGCTGATGAATGGTGCTCACTACTATTATCGTGCTTTATTGTGGAAAACTATATTGAATCATCTTCAATAGAATGAATAGTGATGCTATTTTTCCACAATTTACCAATCACTTAAGGTATCCGATTGGTTGCGACAACTTTTTTTTTTAAAAAAAGGAGATACGGAGATTTTTTTTGTTGTTGTTATTTTTATATTTGTTTAGTGCATCTTAAGAAAAATGTGCTAAAATTAAGAAGAGAAAAAGAAATTATTATTACTAAAATGGGAAAAAATGGGTAAAAATCGACACAAAATAGCATAAACGTGGTCCATTCTGCACCAAAGGTTTATGAACAAATTTTAAGTTTTTTCAATCTAATGTGTTCCTATATTATTAAATTTTGAAATGACCTTCAGGATAAGAGATATTTTTTTTTACAAAAACTAGAGCACTTTATCTCGGTTACTATATGAAAATGCTTAAAAAAACAGTGATTATATTCACATAAGGGACTGTACATTTTGTAATTTAACAGTGGTTGATAAATCTGAAAGTTAAAACAATTTTACTATTATACAGAACTTACAGAAAAAATTTCAGTAAATTATGTTCAAAACTGTTTTAGCAATTGCTGACTCCGTTTGATTATTTTCAAAAAATCACATTTCGAGTAAAACGCGTTTTAAATTATGGCATTTGCTTAAAGTAATGGCATCTGCTTTTACTAAAACACTTGTAGTTTTGGTTCTAGTTAAGCGGAAAATGATAAGCTTGGTATTTTTATAAAGCTAATAAAATGGCCCATAAAATAAAATCATAAAAAAAATTTCTCAATTTTTGGCAAACTTCACAGTCTTAGGGTAGTCCGATACCTTAACTGAAATCTGATGATTTGCAAATGGTATCATATACATGGAGTTCAACGACAAACAAAGTTATGTCACGTGTTCTTAAAATTAGTTTTACTTTAAGAATATTAATTAAATGTAAAATATTATGATTTACCACACATGAGGATCAAGTTTAGAAATAGAAAGTTCATACCATACTCAATAGTTTATCCATTTTGGTGGTGGAAACTGTTGATTTTATATTATTTCATGTATTTAGAGAAAATAAAAATAATTAATATTAATTATTATATTCAGTTTGCTTAATTTAAAGATATTATGAATATATTTATGTATAACTATATTATTTATATACTTATTTATTATATTTATTTCTATTATTTGTGTATTTTTTTTTCAAAACTATTTTAAAAAACATTTTATGCATAAATTTCGGACTGATTATGCTCTTCGCATTATTTCGGTTTTATCCAAATTATTTTTCAAAAGTCTATAAAAATAATTTATGCAGAGTAAATACAAATTACAAACACTTTTTTGACAAATAACTTTTTAACTAATTTTTACATTATTTAGTTAATGTTCTTGTAATGTTTTTAAAATGAATTTTTGTTTCTTAATGCATATATGCAAGGAAACTTAATGTACACAAAAAAATTCTTCAACACAATAGTTTTTATTGCAATCCGAAAAAAATGTATAATTACTTCACATTCAGCGTACAAAATAAGAACAAATAACATCATTCACCTTAACAATCTTGAGCTAAATACCCTGGGAATATTTCTTATTATATTATTTAATCGAACTTCAAAATTAAACGGATATTTACGAGTAGTAAAACTAAATACCACTACTTATTTTAAATAGCTATTTTATTTTATAGGCTATCTTATTAGCTTTATAAAAATACCAAGTTTATCATTTTCCGTTCACTAGAACAAAAAGTACAAGCGTTTTGGTAAAAGCAGATGCCATTACTTTAAGCAAGATGTGCGTTTAAGCAAGATACTTTGAAGTGCGTTTTACTCGAAGTGTGATGTTTTGAAATACTCAAACAGGGACAGCGATTGCTCAAAAAGTTTTGAAAGTAATTAACTGAAGTTTTTGTGTAAGTTTTGTATAATAGTAGAAGTGTTTTAACCTTCAGATATATCAATCACTGTTTTATTACAAAATTTGCAGCCCCTTATGTGAATATAATCACTGTTTTTTTAAGCAATTTCATATAATAACTGAGATAAAGTGTTCTAGTTTTTGTAAAAATTAAAATATCTCTTATCCTGAAGGTCATTTCGGCAATGAGTAACATAGCAACACATCAGAATTGAAAAAGAGAAATTTCTTTATAAACCTTTGTTACATAATGGACCTCGTTTGTGTTATTTTTTGTCAATTTTTATTCATTTTTTCCCATTTTAGTGAAAATAATTTATTTCCCTCTTCTAAATTTTAGCATATTTTTCTTAAAATGTACAAAAAATCTAAAACAACAAAAAAACCCCATATATCTCCCTTTTTTTTTAAAAAAAGTTGTCGCAACCAGTCAGATACCTTAAACTCATAGAAACTACTTATTTACGAGGTTCAATATATTTATTACACTGATAAAAAGTCGTTTTTTAAATAATTTTTAGTTAACTACTGTTCTATATTCCATTAAAATTTATTTAACAGTCCTCCTACTTCAGTGGTCTTCATACTGTGTTACATGGAACCCTGGGTCTCCACAAGTCACAGCAAAAAAGTTGACATGAAAATTATAAATGTGTATGGGAAAAAGGGATTCCCATTTTCTATGAAGTCTGTATAACTACAAGTATCTAATGCTCATTATAGCCATTAAAACTGTAAATTGGATTTATGCATGAGAACTTTATTTTATAATACTGTATTTTAACTTTTATTGTAATGTTAATAAAAGAACATTAAAATCTTTTTTCTTTACATGTACTAAGTGGTAGATTGTGAATAATCTAATGTTTACAATCCCGCATCCAACAGAATAATTTTATACTGGTCAGTACAATGTTTTTCACGACTGAATAGTTTTCTAATGAAAAATGTTCCATTTTCATTTATAGTAAAAAGTCCCTATAATGAAGGAGAGGGAACAGCGCTTATAGACATATCAACATATGTGACGTTGAAATTTAATCTTAAGCAAGAACAACGTGTAAATTAGTGCTTCTCTGACTTTCAATATTGCGACCCAATATTAAATCATAATTTTCATCGCACCCCCTTCCAAGAAAAAATAACAATGCAAAAATTCAATATTGCTATACTTGGGCACTAAAGCTACATTACTTATTTGACCTCTTTAGTACCACCGGCGTATATATACGTTTCGCTCAACCTGTGCGTTAAATTCCTCGGACGTATATATACGTCTTTTAGAAGTGCGATCTTTTCTGTGCACTGTCATCCATAACATTATTCCGGAGGCTTTGATATGCAATAAAAGAACATTGACAGTGTTTGAGAAAGAGTTACTTATTTCAGAGAATTTGCTTACTTTTATTCCTTTTCTTCCATCCCCCATACATCACATACTCGCATTTTCGTGGTAAACGGAGACAAAAACCTGGAAAACGAAAACATTGGGGAGCGAATCCCGTAACTTTTAATTGGAAGTTAAGGGATTATTTATAAACAGTACAAATTATTAAGAAATGTGTCAATTTTTGTATACAATTTTATGTATGAAAAGCCCATGTGGGATTACTGGTAATTGTTAAACTTTTTCTCTTAACTTGGTATTCTTTACTAATTATAAAAAACATTGTTCGGTACAGATACATTTATAAGTGTAAATGTAAGTTTTATTTTTTTTTATTATGTCAGAATGCATTTTGTTTGTTTTCTTTCAGTAAAATTTTTTAAGATAATATTTTTTTTCGACTTTTAATATGCTCGCGCTCCCCTCGTAGAGTCATCATGCCCCTCTAGGGGAGCGCACCCCACAGTTTGAGAAACTCTGGCCTAAATTTTAGGGTGCAAATTCCTGCACAATACACAGGATTTCTCACACAGTTAGAAACATTTTAATGCCATTCAGAACAATGTATTTAAGTGAAATATATTTTTCAAAGTGCTTGGCTACAAAAACGGAATATAAAAACAAATTAAATGCAGAATATAAAACGCGACTGTAGGTAATTTGAATAGGACTAAACTTCAGCAGTTTTGAAAAAAAAATTTCAAGTACATATTTAGTTACTAAATATAATACAAACACCAGCCTTACAGCTGAAAAAATGCACCTTATTGCTCTAAAAGATCTATGAGTCGAAAAAGTTTGAAGAGACCACTGCTCTACTCTTATCTCAACTCTCAATATACGTATATGCTCCTTCGACCTTACACTGCCGTAACTTCCATAAAGGTTAATAGCAATCAATGATCTGGACTTTATAAAATGAAAAAAGAAACATTGAGTGGGATTAATTGCAAATATAAAGATTAAAAAAATGTGCGCGAATCAATGTTACAGCCTTATGGAATTGAATGTAGGAAACCTGTTATACTAACGCACGTAATCCACGTCATACAAAATTCTCTCTAAAATGTCAGATCCATAAATATCCTAGCACGTCGCTGTGACTTTGGCGTTGACCGATTTGCGAAAGAAAGTAGTCCAGATCAATGAGATATAAAGGTCAACTACCGTTATTGCTGCAAAGGACCGCGCCCTTCCTCTTCCATACAATACAGGGCCACCGCGAGTGATTTATTTCATTACAAGACCCTTGGAGATTCTTCCCTACTTCTGTTGGTGTAGCTTTACAATCGACATTTTCGAATGCGTCCATAAACTGGTTTGTTCAAGGTCACTGAATCATTCAAGGTCATTAAAGATATTTAATGATACATTCTAAAATGAGCTGAAACTTTTAAGAATCTCTGCTTGGAAAGTTCTCGTATATCAGCCATTTCGAAAAATGTGAATGCAATTTTAATTTTTTTGGAATTCTTTTTTACCTTTACAAAGCCAGATTATTCTATTTATTTGAGGACAATAAAAGCATCTGAAACAATGCAAAAATACCTTAATATAATTGTAGTTGTCATTCAACTTTAGGAAATGTACAATTATTTCAATTATCTGAATGACCACTAGGTAATTACTAGTTTAAAATATTTTCAAGAAATGAAAGGGAAAAAAAGAAATCCAACCTAAACTTTCGGCTTTTGTTTTTTACTCTCTTTCTTCTCTCCAGATATATTTTATTGTTTAGAGGTTAACATATTATATAGTCCAGATTTTGGAAAATACGCAGATATTTCGGTACCTACGTATTAAACATCGCGGACCAAGATCATCAAAACAAATGACATCACAAAATGGCGTGATGTGCAACCAATAGGGTAAACGATTTTCAAACCCATAATAACGATGATACTGTTTGCAAACACTTTTAGAGCAGGCTACATCTTTTAATTTAGCGAAATTATGGACGTAATAATACGTACGACTAATTTACCGAAATTTCATACGATTAACAATATTTACCGTATTGAAAACGGTCGGTAAGTAGAAAGTGTAAGAATACTTAAGTTGCTGAAGTAGTAATTTATTACTTTGAAGATAATTTGTATTATACTGGTGCTGGGGTATGCCTTAAAATAGTCAACTTTGAAATTTAATTTGATCTCACATAGCTTAATTAATGACAAGTTTGAAGTTCTAATATGATGCTAAAATAAATTGATCTTCGTAAAGCAGAATCAGCTAATTAAATCTTTTCGATGTCTTTTTTTCAGTTAAATTACAAGCGTTTTCCAAATTAATTAAATGTCAACATTTTTCAATTGAGTTCAAATTAAATGTTACTTTAAAATTAAACGGTACGAGGCAAAAACATTTTTAAAAAAGATGGCCAAAGATTTAATAAGAAGTTACCTTTTGTTTAGTTTTAAGATAAGAATCGTGCTTTCAAATTTTCCTTTTATCGTATTTTCTATCGATCTATTGTGCACAATGCACGAATTGTCCAGCAGCCAGGACTTGCACTGGACTCTTTTCACCTATATCAAATTACAAGAGAGCTTTGAGTCTTTGACAGATTTGACATGCACTATCCCCGTTACGCAACTGTCTTTGGCAGAACGATATCAGAGCCCCAAAACCTTCAATTACAGGTCCGTCACTGAGTTACGTTTTACATCGATTATGTCTTCCCTTTACGAAATGAGATGGAGTTTATCTCTTAACGAAATAGGATTAAATTCTTGTACATTATGAAAACTGTCAGAAACAAACAAAATATAATAAAGAAGAATTGTCAACTTTCTTCGTCATTACCTAAGAACCAAAATACTCCAAGGATTTATTTTTATTTCTCTAGGAAGTAGAAGAAAGAATTTATACTCGCGTTACATCAAGCCTGTACGTAAACATTCCAAAGCCTCCTGAAAGACAAAGGAAGGTAGTTACTTGTTTTCGTGAATGGTAGGCTCACCAACATCCAATAATTGCTTCCGCTTACTTCCGGGGATTCTTGGGAGGAGCTTAAGGTACTTAGAGTCACGATAGTAGCTCGTTATATTACTGCCTATCCTCCCACGCAAGGCGATCCTATAATATACTTATCTAGATCTGATGACATGTTTCGGATTTTTACTATCAGGGTCCATTAATTTTTGAAGTACTTTTTTAATACTTCTTTGCTTTTATAAGAGTTTAAAATTAACTAAGGGTCATATGAGACAAAAAATGCTAATTTTGGAAATATACTCCAGCCAAGATAAACTAAATAATTTGAGAAAATTTAAGTTCCCAAGAGATACATTAGATTAAAGGTAGGCATTAAGTCGATTGCGGTCGACCAGTAGACCGCCAAGACATTTTGGGGTGATCGCCCGAAGATCAGTTAGTAATTATATACCGAAATATATTCAAGACTGTCTGACAGTATGCAGACTAATGTCTTCTACTTATTATAGGTATAAGCACTAACTTTGGATGAAAATGATTTTTCTAATGTATTTTGAATTGTTTCGTAACACAGATGCATCATTTATAATATTATATTTGTGGCTATTATTATTATGTTTGTACCTTGCATTTTTCTTTAAACGCGATTTTAAAAGAGTAAGTTTATTTTAATGGAGTTATGTAAATAAGTATATATATATATATATTATTAAGTTATAATAAATATTGTAGAATTTTTTCATAGCTCACTACACCTACGCTACTGGGAGGACCGCAACACTAAAAAAATTAGAAGTAGCCCGTACCCTGATAAAGTTTGCCCAACCTGCATTAGATTCCAGTATTTCAGAAAAATAAATTTATAAAATAAGACAAAAGGATTGTGCTTGATAGGACATACTTCATATTACAGGATATGTTCGTTCTATTTTCTACGATCTCTTTTATAGGTACTCCAGGAATAGTAACAAATTGATTCAAGAGCGCTGTTTTTTTCCGATTTTGAAATGGGTCAAGCTTTTGGTCAGCGATGTTTCATTGAACAGAATTTTCAAATATCTGAAATGCATATCGCAATGATAATACAAATAAATCTATTGGAATTAAAATTCCTCACTTTGTAATTGCATGAATGTGAGGAGTGGAAACGCCAGTCAGGTGTTGACTTTGCTATCTGAATATGATTTAAAATTTCGATATGTTTTTATTGGGGATATTAATCTTCGTGTGCAAAAAGAGAGACAGAAGAAACACGAAAACTTTTTGGCCTACTTAAGGTGTCTAACTACTTGCGACAAATTTTTTTTTTAAATGGAGAAATAGGAATTTTTCTGTTGTTTTTAGATTTGTTTAGTACATTTTAAGAAAAATATGCTAACATTAAGAAGAGAAAAATAAATTATTATTACTACAATGTAAAAAATTGGTAAAAATTGACAAAAAGTAGTTGTATACCTTAAATTTAAAACTCAATCAACGACTACTGATCCTCAAAATACTGGCTGTGGATAATGTGCCATCAGTTGGAAGGATGGCCATGTCTGATTCTCGTAAAGATATATTAATATTTTGCCTCTAAAAAATTACAACATAACTATTTTTTAAAATGAAATTATACTTGAAGCATCATACTTTAATTTTATATGCCTAAGATACTATACCATTATTTTACTTTTTTTCACAAATCCCATTTCTCCTCATACATAAACTCATATTAAATATAATCCAATTAGAAATTCTATTTAAAATTACTCCCCTGTCCAATTTACGTTTATAGTAACTGTTAAGGGGCACCACATTGACAAGGTGCTGTCATGTCTGGATCACTGATGTGAAAGCTGCGTCAGGATGATATTTTGATGCTAGGTTTTCTAGAGCCCTTATTGGTCACTGTAGGTGGGACAGAGTACAAGCCAATTTGGAAAACAGGCTGAGAGAAAGTCTGTGAGTCTCTTTGAAAGTCTGTGTTGGAGCATCGTAGAATGTTTTAGCCTCTTGGGGGTGTCGTAGAGTGTTGAAGGCTCTTGGGGAGTCGTAGAGTGTTGAAGCCCCTTGGGGTGTCGTAGAGTGTTGAAGCCTCTTGGGGTGTCGTAGAGTGTTGAAGGTTCTTGGAATGTCGTAGAGTGTTGAAGCCTCTTGGGGTGTCGTACAGTGTTGAAGCCTCTTGAGGTGTCGTAGAGTGTTTGTGTGGTTGATCTTTTAGTGTCCTTAAATGTGGTATAATTCCCTCCTTTTAAAGCAACCCGTGACGTAGAATCACTTCGGTTTGGACTTAGTAGGGATTACTATTCGGCAATTAGTTCGTGTCATCCCACGTATGGTCGGCTTTGAAGCTGGAGATTGGAGTTGGAACTGTAACGGTCGCTTCTTTGTTTGCTGAAAAAAGGAAGGTCAAAGGTTGACTTGGAACATATACGTCGGATTGTTCTGTCGTCGATATTTCCCCTCGTGAAACTACGTGACAGTTGAGAAGCCATTAGTTTCCTAACAGGAAATCAATCCTTTGGTGGAGAGCACAGCACAACCTAGGGAATTTTACCTATGAAAGATGCTCCCAATTCCCAAGCAGTTTTCAGCAATTTTTAGCTACTTTGCCACAGGTCTTGCTTATGTGAATTTTAAAATTGTTTTTTTGTGTTAAGTGTTTTAATATAAATGGGGCTTGAAACTGCAACTTTATTAAATTTCACAGACACAGAAACTAACGTTCATAATTGCAAGGAAAATTCAAAATATAACATTTAATGTTCATTTTCTGTTTTTTAAATCAGTAAATTAAGCACTATATTGTGATTGAAAGAAAATTAAATGAAAGTTGAACTAAAAAAACTTAGATAAATTTATTTGTTTCTAGACTTATGAAAACGTGTCTAGTAAATATGTATTAAACTTCCTATACATTAAAAAGTGTTTGCAGAATAGTAATTATAAATGTCAAATTTCTTTCTTTTACCTTTGAATATTAGCAAAAATTATTTATTTATATTATGATAAAAGATTTGTGTTAAAAACAATGAGAAATATTTTAAATCTTTAGATATTGAAAAGAGACAAGGTGAAACGTTTCTCCTTTCCTTCTGTTAATTTACTTTTGGTAAATAGATCTATACTTTAATAGGTTTGTTGTTTATTCTTTACTTCGAAATTATTACCTAGATTTGTTTGTGTTTTGCTTCAATTGTATTTGTTAACAAAGCCTTTAAAAAATTAAAAGAAATAAACTGAATAATGTATGCAATTTTTTTACTGTTACCATTTGGTGCGCAAACGTCTTAAACATTTTCAATATTTACGAAAGTTATATTAAAAGGGAAAGGAAATAAAAAAATCTAAGATTTATATAGAACAAAAGAGAAAATTAATTTTTATATAAATTCTCTTGTACAAGCTCTAATCCCCATGTTTAAACTTAAACAGCATTTAGGTGTTTGGTTTTCAGTAACAACTATCATTTTGATTCTCAAATAAATATAAATGCTAGTTTTACTTTTAATTTCTTTTCCAAAGTTAAAATTATTTTTGTGAAAATTTACAATGGATTTTTTAAAAAAGAAATGTTAGTTTATCTCATGATTTAAAGAACATTTGTAACAACAGCCATTTGCTACTAAAAAAATTACAACAAAAGGGAAATAATAGCAATAAAATAAAATTAATAACTCTGTGCCATTAGACTTAATGAGTATGAGATTTATTCGTTAAGTCAGTCGATTTAGATTAACATAGCTCAAGAACTCCCTAAAGTTTATAGGTGAATTGCCATATGAGACCACCAAAGACACATCACTGGAACACAAGTTGTTGTAAGTAAAATATAACTTAAAACACTAAGGCTACCTTGGTGTAAAAATGTAGAGATTATTAATTTTTTTAAATACCATTCTCATGGTTACAAAACTCATATTTGAGAGTATCATCTTCGTTAGCTTATTGTATAACCCCATAAAAAGAAGTTAACACAATTTAAAAAATCGAACATTTTGTACAAGTTGTTGGAGTTACCGTTGCCTTGTGGCTATATTTGTTCTGACAGTGATCCAATCTAATCATGAGTTGCAGTCCTGAATGTCTACTAGAGACCTGTTGCCCAGCATAACGTGGGTTGCTGTATATTAAATGGAATAATTCACAAACTCTCTCTCTGCAAAGCATTATCATATAGAAGTAAAGAACGTGATCAATCTTATCGTGTTGTTCTCGTCCTTCGACACCTAGTTTAATATTGAGGAAGTGGTCTTCAAACTTTTTCAACTCACCGAACCCCTAGAACTTAAAGGTGTTTTCATGGAACCCCATTCCATACACATACTTTTAGAAAAATATATCTCAAAATAATTTTAAAAAAGATCAATATGTTACAGGTATTTAATGCAAAGGCAATTATAAAAAAAAGTATTGCATTTATTATTAAAAAAATTCTAATCTAATTTCTTAATGTAATTTACTTATAAATAATATTAATTTGTGATCCAAGTGTCATCTACATGTGCATTATATTTAGTAACCGGCATATGTGCTTACTTTTTTGCATACAAATTGTCAAAGTCTATATCTTAGTGTTTCTCAAACTGCGGGGTGCCCTGTAGGGTGTTATAACCCTACGAGGAGACGCGGGCATATTGAAAAGTCGAAAACAAAAAATTATTTTAAAAACTATTAATTTACTGAAACAAAATACATTCTGACATAAAAATAAAATACATATTTACACTGATATAATACTTCTATAAATATATCAGAACTGCACAACGTATTTTATAATTTATTTTAACAATACTAAGTTAAGAACAAATTTATTAATTACCCCATACCCCCGTAGTGACTCCATGGGCTTCTCATATATAAAATTATATGCAAAAATTAACACTTATCTTGATAATTTGTACATTTTATAATTAATCCCTTAAATACCTATTAAAAATTACATGATCTCCCCAATGCCATCGTTTAACACATAGGCATGTGGCTAATGTGGTATATTGGGAGGAGAGGGGGTATAAAAGGAATAAATAAGTAAATCCTCTGGTATAAGTGAATCCTTCGCAAACACTGTCAAGGGGATTTTATTGCAATCCATAGCCTTCAGAATATTTTTATAGAGAGCAGTTAACAGAAAAGATCGGACTTTTGGAAGACGTATATATACGTTTGGGGAAATTTACGTACTGATTGAGTGAGACGTTTATATACGCCGATGGCACTTAAGAGGTTAAAGTCGTGTTGCAGGTTTAGAGTTAAAGTATAGCATTATTTAATTCAATGCATTGTTATTGTAGGGAGGGGGGGGGCGTGATGAAAATTATGATTGAATATTGGTTCGCAAATATTGAAAGTTTGAGAAGCACTGCTATATCTATTGAAATTATCTCCAGTCGCATTTCATATTCTGCGTTTGATTAGTTTTTGTACTTTTTATAGCAGCCACTCACGTTGAAAAACATATATTTCACTAAAAAACAATGATCTGAATGGCATTAAAGTGTTTATGGCTGTGTGAGAAATACTGTGTATTTTCAATGAATTTGCAACATAAAATTTGGGAGCTGTTTTTGCTTAAATATAAATTTTAACATCAATTCTGTTGGTTTTTTCCTCAGTTGCAAAATGGTGCAATTTCCATTAGAAAATTATTTAGTTATGCAAGGCGCTGTGTTGATTAACGAGTATAAAATTATCTCGTGGAACCCATGATAATAAACAATAGAATTTTCACAATCTAGTAGGAAGCAATATATGTATGAAGATAAAACATATTAGTATTCTCTTATTATATTAAACCAAAAGTTTTAAAAGTTGTCGTGTATTATAACCTCCCCTAACATTATCCTCATCTCGTCTAGTATTACTCATACTTAAATGTGTAAGCGAGTTAACGAATTCACAAGATACATTTACAAATAACAATATTTATTAATTTTCTTAATCTAGGAAGGTCATATACACTATTCAAATATAAGAACAATAAAATACAGTGGAGAATGAGAAGGGGTCACTAATTGCGGAACTACGAAATCTAAACTGAATCCACGAAGGATAAGCGCGTACAATTACAACTACACACGTATACGTAATTACAATTCTTGAAACACTAACCTGATTTCTCAAACTACGGCAGGTTCGTCTTGCAGGATACTTGGATCTTCATTGGATCGGATCAAAGCTAGAATTCCTTATTTAATATACAAAATCTATCTTCAGCTTTTCTACGGACCAATTTTATCAACAACTGCAAGTTGGATTCCCGACGGTTCGATTCACTTTATTTTACAAAACCTACTTCTTCACTTGACAACTATTACTCATTTCATTTCATCCTCCCTCACTAACTCGCTAAACCGAACTTATATAAAATATCTCATTTGCGTAAATCACGCTTTGGCTCCCGGTGGAGATTGGTTGAATATATAAAATTTGAAAGAAATACCTAGAGGATTAGTGAAGCGCGTACACATCCGTCAAAAGTGTTGAAAAATAAAAGTTTATATATATAAATAAAACTTACAGTTTTAATGAATAGGATGAGTTTTAGATACTCGGAATTATACAAATTTCATAGAAATAATAATTTTGCATACGTATTTACAAGTTTCCTTTCGATTTTGCTATTGTAAGTTCTAGAACCCCTGCGTAGGCCTTGTGGAACCCCAGGGTTCCATGGTACACAGTTTGAAGATTACTGTGTACCGTGGGATTAAGGGATATGTCACCAATAACCCTAATGTAGTTTTTTGTAGAATGAATATTCAAATCTGATTGTGTTTTGCTCAAAGCTCTTAATTTAAGGTACTAATACAAAAACAGAAATGAGTTAAGATGTAATTAGTATTTAACCATATATACGAGGTATTTTTTAAATTAAAAATCTAGTTTTCCTTTATATACGTATATCTCTATAACTCTCAAATATATATATTGAATAATTCATTTTATCTTTTACCACTTACTTTATTTTAACCATTTTATTACTTACTATCCGGCCATCTCTTTTTCCCCTTCTTTCCTCTGCATATAAATAAACGTGAATATATGCGTGAATGTGCTTGTGGAAGTAATGCCCAATACAAAGGAGAAAGAGAAAAAAAAATCCGAGGAGAAAAATGGGATTTGAAAAAAAAAATGCTTTGATGGCGGCGACTACATAAATCAACGTTAAAGGATGCGATAAATAAATAAAAAAAAATCCATGTGAAAACGATAAAGAAAGTAAGTTAGAAATGTCGTGTATACCAAAATCTATATCGTTTGCAATTGTGCCGTCCGAGTGGCAGACGTCGGGTCTGGTCGACCCCCTCCTGCACCCCTCGACCTTCCGCATCAATCCATCCAAACGTTCTTCTCACGGGTCGATTACAAGAAGAGAATCGATTAATCGATGTGAGTGCATGTGTTTCAACTGATCTAATCGATAGATGAGACAAAAAAAAATTTTTTTTTTGAAAAGCACCATATTGTTAACCGATTTTTTTTAAAGGTAACAAGAAAGAACATATAATTTTTCCCCATAAACATATTTGAAAAGAAAAATAACGTAAAAAAATATATCACACCCTATAAAATATAGTAAAATAATTCCTTCGAAACATCTATATTTTTGTAAAGTAAGTGAGTTCTTAAAATGTGAAATATTTATTATATACGATATCAGCTTGTTAAGTAGTACAATGAAGTATTACATTTACCTAACATATAATATTCCCACGCATTTTATTCAGCAAAACGTACTCTTGTTAAGTACATGAGTTCTTGTTTTTGCCCTGATATTGTCATTTTATCTTGATGGACTAACAACAGTAAGTAAGTGTTGAGATTTGGAACATCATTGCAAAAATATAAGGGTTGTCCAAATGAAAAGTGGATACGTGCAATTGTTTCAGAATGATTGCAGCTGTAGACGTCTCATTGAACACGGATACAAAGGGAGGTAGGAAGTGTTTACCGCATAAGACGTGCAGCATTGAAACTTGTTCGTCATAAAGGAATTAGATCAAAAGTCAAGTCTTGCTACTCGTGGATGCGTCTATATCGGAATAATGCGCAGTTGTATGGTTTCTGATTGCAAAAGGTGAACAGGATGTGGGCATCTATAAGCGAATGGGGACAGTCGATGGTGAACACTGCTTGGCTCGAACTAATACTGCAAAAGTTTTCATGAAGAGTGGGAAAGGATATCAGATATCCATGACAATACCACCCGAAGGTCTTCCGTGAAACCCAAACAACATTAAAAAGTTCCGTGGAAAAGTGTTGTTACACCTGCTGTACAGCCCGAATTTGTCTTACTGAAACCTTTCACTCTTTCTTTCACTTAAGGTATCCGACTAACCTAAAATTGTGAATTTTGCTAAAAGTTGGCAACTCTTTTTATGATTTTATTTTATAGGTCATCTTATTAGTTTTATAAAAATACCAAGTTTATTATTTTCCGTTTACTGGAACAAAAAATACAAGTGTTTTAGCAAAAGCAGATGCCATTACTTTAAGGAAGATATCATACTTTAAAACGCATTTTACTCGAAATGTGTTTTTTAGAAAATGCTCAAACGGGGTCAGCGATTGCTCTAAATGTTTTGAAAATAATTAACTGAAACTTTTCTTGTATATTCTGTATAATAGAGGAAGTATCTTAACCTTCAGACTTACCAATAACTGTTTTATTACAAAATTTATAGTTCATTATGGTAATATAATCAGTGTTAAGCAATTTCATATAATAACTAAGATAAAGAGCTCTAGTTTTTGTAAAAATTAAAATATCTCTTATCCTGAAGGTTATTTCAAAAACGAATAACATAGCAACACATCAAAATAGAAAAATTGAAACGATGTTCACAAAACTTTGGGAACAGATTGGACCACGTTTATGTTATTTTTTGTCAATTTTTACCCATTTTAGCAATAATAATTTCTTTTTCTCTTCTTATTTTTATCATGTTTTCTGAAAATATACTAAAAAAATTCAAAAACGACAAAAAAATCTCCATATCTTCATTTTTTTTTTTTAAAAATTGTCGCAAGTAGTCGGATACCTTAAGAGCATTACGTTTCCATTTGGACGATGATGTAAAGGAAACCATGCAGAACTTCCTTGAGAATTAACTACGATCTTTCTACAGCGAAGGCACTGACCTGCTGTTGAAACAATAACATCTATGTTACAACATCCATGGCGATTTATTTTTATTTCTAATAAAGGTATTCTTTTTTTTATTAAACTTGTCCACTTTTCATTTGGGCAACCTTCATATAATATCATCTTTTCCATTAAAAATAACGAAAAAATTGTGTTGGCTACGGTATGTGGACATATGTACGTCATTATTCAATGCATTCCATTCCAGAATCCTAGCAATTCAGTTCTATTTTTACTTAGCCCCAAATCCCACTCAACCCTGTTTGAGTTACCCATACGAGGGTCGAATGTTTCTTTGATGAAATGTAATATATATGACTTTCTGTTTCACTTTCAAATCTACAAAAAAGTATGCAGTTTTCTTTAAATAAAAGATAGTTAACATGTGGTAGTGAGGCATGTGAGACGAGTAACTGTTAGGTACTCTCCACATTCAGAATTGATATTGGAATACTGAACATGTTTCTGTTTCTCAAGTGAATTTCTTTTACTCTTGGTTTGTACCAAAGTAAACAATGCTCTAATTGATGCCTAGGTAAGGGCTTATGCACCTTTTAAATCTGTTGAGGCTCGAAGTCTTCGTGTTGGATTGGTGTGGTGATTTAGAGAGAAGGTTGTTACCAGTTCAGGTGTTTTCCTCGTCACTTGATCCTGGTTTAAAATTACGTAGATTTATCACCATTAGAGCGGTCGTATTTCTTCAGAACGATGTAAATGAAAATCAAATCAAATCAAATCTGGCTCTCTCCAGTTCATTGGTATGGCAAAAAGTATTGTAGTATCCTTGCCAATAATCCAGTTGTGGAACAGTGTAAACATCAAAATTGTGGCAACCATGGCTTATCCTGTTTGCCAATTTTACAAGCAAAATAATGTTTATTTGCATTTTTAAGGTATTCGACTACCCTAAAATTGGGAATTTTGCCAAAAATTGACAATTTTTTTATGATTCTATTTTATAGGGCAGCTTATTAGCTTTATAAAAATACCAAGTGTATCATTTTCCGTTCACTAGAAAAAAACTACAAATGTTTTAGTAAAAGCAGATGCCATTACTTTAAGCAAGATGTCACGCTTAAAAACGCGTTTTACTCGGAATGTGTTTTTTAGAAAATAATCAAACAGGGTCAGCGATTGCTCAAAAAGTTTTGAAAATTATTAACTGAATTTTTTTGTGTAAGTTCTGTGTAATAGTAGAAGTGTTTTAACCTTCAGATTTATCTATCACTGCTTTATTACAAAATTTACAGTCCCTTATGTGAATGTAATCACTGTTTTTTAAGCAATTTCATATAGTAACTGCTCTAGGTTTTGTAAAAATTAAAATATTTCTTATCCTGAAGGTCATTTTGGCAATGAATAACATAGCAACACATCAGAATTGAAAAATTGAAAATTTGTTCATAAACCCTTGGTACAGAATGGACCGCGTTTATGTTATTTTTTGTCAGTTTTTACCCATTTTTTCCCATTTTAGTTATAATAATTTATTTTTCTGATCTTAATTTTAGCATATTTTTCTTTAAATGTACTAAAAAAAATCTAAAAACAACAAAAAAATCTACATATCTCCATTTTTTTAAAAAAAAGTTGTCGCAACCAGTCAGATACCTTAATTAAAAAAGAATTTTTTTGCCAGCAGTGCATATAAATTCTCCATAAATGTAGCAAAAATTAACGGTCAAGTTAACACACGAGACATTTTAAATACGGCCGTTCGTCTACGTATCAAATGTCACACTAATCAAAGACTTATTCCGAATGAAAGACATCTATGGTTTCCGTGGTCGTGATCTACATCACATTTTAATGTTTGATGACATAAATCTTAGTGGCACCTGGGTAACTAAATTACTCGCAGCTTTCTGTTTGGCTTCGATCTTGTCCAATCGCGTTGATTCATCCGGCACACACACACACATCTTGCACTCTATCCAATATAATTTAAATTTCAATAGTAACGAAATCAAAAGAAACAGTATTTTTAATTTATGTAACTTTTCTTTCTTAAAACATGTGAGGTAGTAAACATAAATTTTCTTAAATAGAAACCTTACAAAATTAGCTGTAACTGTGTAGGAAAAAGCACTTTAGAAGACACATAAATAAACAAATAAAGTCATGTTGTACACTTAAACACAAGTATCTTCGAAATGAGAACCAATTTCATGTTCTTATAAGTATTTATAAAGTTCATAAAATGTTGCTTATTTACATTTTTTAAAATCCCCCCCCCCTTCAAAAAAAAGTATTTATTTATCAACAAAATTTACACAGAATCCTCAAGACAATAAAATTGGTACTTACCTAAAAATGATCTTATTTTGATAGCATGACTGGAAAATAGCTTTTGTACTAAATACATATACGGCGAATACCAATGCATACTCAAATCTAGACATTGTTTGATGTTGCTTAGATTATGTGTAGTGACTTGCAAATAGCAATCAGGCAAGCTCTTGGGTTCTATTATAACATGTTTAGTACCAAAGGAATAGCTACGTCTATTTGCTATCCGGTGAATAGATACATCGTTCTGGTTCGATGTATGTGCTCTCAAATTTGGAAAATATTTTTGTACTTGCTTAAAATATGTTTCTATTAAATTTTAACAAGCGATAGGAGTACCTTTACCTTTTTATGTAAAGGAGGAAAGCAATTTTTCTCTCATCACGAGATCTTCTGAGCAGTAAGAACAACAAACTTGAAACTTGGTAGGCACATTTCTTTCACTGAATAGCGATCCTCTAAGAGCACGTTTTGCCAAAATTGATTCCCAAAGAGGTTGCGATAATAAAAGACAAAAATACAACTCTTAGTCCTATAACTGCTCCTACTTTAGAACTACTGAAATTTGGCAAATATGTTTCTTTTGTTGAGTAAAAGTTCCGCTAAGAATGATTGCGAAAATTTTGATCCCCAAGGAGATCTACGGGAGTATTTTAGATTTAAAAAAATCTGCTTTTGAACTAATAGATTTTAAATTTATTTAATGGTGTAGTACAGGGATGTCAACCTCGCGGCCCATAACGTACATTTTTGCAGCCCGCCCGGTCTATATCGGCAAACAATAATATATAATGAAATATCAAAATTTCTTCCAAAATAGGAAAGATAGTAACAGAAAAGATATCTCAAGTGTCAGGACGTAAACATTAAATTTTCTTGTGCTTTTATTTCTATTTATTATAATGTATTATTCGACATAAACATACGTTTCTATGAATATTGATCTTTTTGCGGCTCACACAAAGTTAAACCTTGTTTGTTTGGCCCAGTTTGCTTTTGAATTTTACACATTTGTTGGAGAGATCCACTAACAATGGGTTTTCGGAAATCAGTCACCAAGAGGCACTGGAGCATTGTATTTGGAGGTTACTGGAACATTATGGATAAAACAGATAGTTTTTGAACTATTAAACCAACAGACTTGAACTTTGGCATTCAGGTTTCTTTTCTTGAGCTACACTAAGAACAGGTTTTGAAAAAAAAATGAATCCCATAAGGGAGTTACTAGGGAGTTTTAGACAAAAGTTCTTGTGTAAAATATTTAATTAAATTATTGTATTACTTTAATCAAAATCTTTCATCAAGAAAAATTTCAGCATTTTAATATTTGTTGTTTTAATTTCTTTCTCTAAGGCTAAAATATTTCATCAAAATCATAACAAATTAAGTGATATATTAAAACACTGTTAACTGGATTTTAATCAATACTTTTTTTATCTATATATCTATGGAATTTTTTAATGGCAGTTTGTGAAGTAATGTTTAATTAAATATAATCTGCAATACAAAAACTTTTAGAGATAAATCATATTTAAAATATACTAATTTTCTTTTAAATAATACTTCTAAAAGAGAAGTACTCTTTATACGTAATATTTATAAATTTCTTCAATCCATTATTTAAACTTAAGTATATAATTTATAATGTCCTTTTTTTGAAAAATGAAATGAATTTTCAGATTGAAAAATATAATTAAACAGAAAAAACATGCCAAAGATGTTTAATACTTTTTTTAAGCATCTGATGGATTACTTCCTGAAAAATAGATAAAACCACTAATGAAAAATTAAAATAACTTCTATCATATTAAACTTTTTATTCGGTGCTTAATGGACTAAAAAATGTTTTATCACTCATTGGAATATTCAATTTATGCTTATAGAAATAAGTTTTTGAACATTTTATTTGATTTAAAATAGCTTACATCAGTGCTTCTCAAATTTTTAATACTTGCGACCAATTTTCAATCATAATTTTCATTGCTCCCACTCCATACAATAACAATGAATTGAAATCAATAATAATATACTTTGACACTAAAGCAACAATACGACTTTAATTATAAACCGTACATATTATCAAGATAAGTATTACATTTTGTATACATAATTTTATATATGACAAGCCCATGGCTCCTCTGGTAATTATTAAACTTGTTCTTAATTTAGTATTGCTAAATTAATTATTAAATACGTTGTGCAGTACTAATACATTTAGAAGTGTATTCTATCAGAGTAAATGCGTGTATTTTATTTTTTATTATGTCAGAATGTATTTTATTTTGCTTTCTTCCTGTAAATTAATATTTTTTTTAATAATCTTTTGTTTTCGACTTTCGATATGCTCGCGCCCCCCTAAGGGTGTGAGTTTGAGTCTCCACAGTTTGAGAAACTCTGGCTTACATGGAAAATTTTAACGAATATTTTGACCTGGTCTAAAGTACTTATTTCCAAAATTTGAGAAGTTTTATGGGAAGTCAATAATTATATTACAAAAGAAACAATTCATAAAGAAAGTAAATACTTACTTACAGAAAAATAAAATATAGATATCTCAAAAACGACAGAGAGAGCATCTTACATGGTGTGCATAAATACAACATGCTTTAATAACTTATTTAACCCCTTAACTGCTGATTGAAAGATACGCGTTCGCTCCCCAATTTCGCTTTTTTCATATAGGTGTGCGTACGCAGTGTATTGGGGGGGGGCGGCACAAATAAGTAAATTTTTCGCTTAAATAAGTAAATTCTTCGCAAACACTGTCGATCGCATTTTATTGCATTCCAAAGCCATCAGAATAGTTTTATTGATAACAACACAAAAAAGGAATCATGTTTCAGAAGGACGTATATATACGTCCGGGGAACATAACACACTGGTTGAGCGAGACGGATATATATGCAGGCAGCACTTTTGGGGCTAAGTCATGTAAAAAAAGGTAATTTTTACAAATAACTTGTAATTCTGGAAGTTTTGCGTAATAGATGAGAAGGGAGTCTTGGAAATTGAAATGTCAATACACTCTCCTCTCTCTACTGTAAAACCTAATACAATATCCACTGGTCTTACTATACAGTGGATTTTAAGAGACTCCAAAACTCGAACCAGTGATAACGCAGAAGCAATGCCGACCATAGACTCACGCCTATGGGTCTGCTGTAGTCACATTACAAGTAAAAAGGGGGATTTGAGCAAAATAGTAAAATAAACAAACATTATTAAGGCAAGTTAATATAAATAATTACGAGATGAATATAACAAACCGGAAAAAAACCCAATTAAACATAGCATAAATATATTTTACATATAAAAATAGTATAAATAAGATTGAATTTTTATTTTACTTAACTAATAAAAAATTAGCCATAGTTTTGTCGTAAAAGTTTATAAGTTAGTATAAGTAAGATAAAGTTACAAAGTTTATAAATAAGAGTTTTTATCTTTCGATAATTTTGAAAGTAAAAAAATGTAAAATATATAGAAATTATTAACTTATTATTATTATTTTTGTTGTCTAATATCCCTGAATTCTGTTATATTCTTATACATTAAACTAAAATAAATATTATACCGTGCACAATAACTTTTTTCTGATATTTCTTTTAAAAAGTGTTTCTTTTGAAAACATTTTCGTGGCTAGAAGTTTATGTAATGATATTCAAAACGGAGAATACATTGAGTTGGAATTTGAAAAATGTTACTCATGGTTTGTGCAACAAGGCTTGAAAGTGTATAATAGAACACTTCTTTGTGATCCGGATAAAAATTTCTATTCTTAGCAAAAATACAAGAAAAAGATTTGGTTGCCGGAGCAAACATATGCAGAATGAAAGAAAACGTGAAATTATTGAATCAAAATAAAAACATGTCATCTGACTAGCTGAGCGAAAGAAATTTCACGTTTTATTTTCCAGGACCTCATCGGTGCAAAGCATCTAAAGAATAAATTTCTTAACTACGAAGGAAATGAGAGTTGAAATATGCAGAACTATTGATCCGCTACAGTTTCCAATATTCTATACAACCCTATTTTATAGATGCTCTTTTCTACCTCTGTTATTATTATTTTTTAATTTTATTTGCTAAAAAAGAGAAAGGTCTACGCTAAAATAATTTGCATGAGCGCCTGGAAACTTTTCTAAATCTAGTATTCAGTCACGTGACTTTGGCGCAAGGACACTTAATGACGGCGCCAAACGGTCACCAAAGGTTCGATCTGGCTGCATTGTGGCGAGGGGAACAGCATCTTTGAAAAGAGTTGAAAGGACTTCCTGCATTTATTTGCTTATATAGACTATCAAGCTGCTTCGAGTGAACTAACATTTGCTTAATTTATTTAAAAGAGAATCGGATGGTGGGGAATTAAATGGTATATTTTTCTACAGAACTGGAAAAGAGCACTTTTCATTAGTTTTAATGTAAACAAGTTAATATGTTGATGTTTTTTCCCCCCTAGAACTTAAATAGTAATCCGAATTAATTTAGTTCTTAATCAATTTTTTTTATCATTTCTATTTTTTTTCAGATTACAATTACTAGGACTTTAGGAAGTATGTTTACAATTGTTCACTGAAATTCAAAATTTTAATTCTACTTCCATTCATAAATATGAAATTTATTCTTGTTTATTTTGATTTTCAAAATAAAGGAAGCTAAGAAAATTTTAATATCTGTCAACAATTAATTACAAATAAATAATTTTAAAAGCTGAAGAAATTTTGAAAATATTTAAAAAATAATATCTTACAATTAATAATGGTTCTAAACACAGCATTAAAATAATTCGTTAATAATAATTTAATAATATTTAAACTTCCTAAGTAATTATTGTGGCTGCGGTAACCTAGTGGTCAAGATAACAGACTCGTGCCATGCGTTCGAGCCTAGTACTGCTGAAGATACTCCGTGTAGGGGGGTGATGCACCTTAAATGTGACGAGAGCTCAAACGTCCTCTTGTTGATGTGGTGTGGTAGTTATGAGAAGGAGGCGCCAACTCAGGTGTCGTCCTTGGCCATGGACTAGATCCGTCGTCAAAAACCCTAGAGTGGATGAACGTTGCGACGTTAATATTCACTCACTACTAAGTAGTTATTTAAATTTTCATGATGATTCACAATAAAAATGCATTTGCTAGTTTATCATTTGAATTGATTAATTCATATTATTTAAAAATTAATTAATTAATAACCAATAATAACTTTACTTATATTACTTGATTACTTGAATTTAATCAACACAAATATTTTTTTTAAAAAAATTTAGAAGGTGTGAAATTTGCTTTTTAATTGCTTAAGACGATATGGTACCCTAAAAATCATCAAACTATCGAAATTTTTATTAGCTTATTTGATAACTCGAATCTTTATAAACATGCCTGCAAAATTTCAAAGCTTTACCTGCATTTTTTATCAAGTTATGAAGCAATATTTGATGCTGGACAGCAACTACCACGCCCACATTTAAGACTATCTGCTATAAAAGAGCCTGATAAAAAATTAATTAATTATTTTTATACCTCACGTAAATGAGACTGACATTATATATGTAGTAACAAATCATTTCAGGAAGGAATTGTGCAATTCATGCAAAATTTCTAGTGTATGAATTGTTTTTTGAAGAACAAATGGATTTGGTCAAGATTTAAAAGTTGCGCGTGCTTTTTATGATATCATTATGAATAAAAGTAAAACTTCAAATCGGAGGCTCTCTAAATACCAATACTAAATCTCATTTTGATAATTCAGTTATAATTAAAAATATAATTCGCAAAAGAATAGAAAAACTCTCCCATTTTTATGTATTTGTTTTCGGTGATATATATATGTGTGAAATTCAACACTTTTTTTTTTTTATTAAAATATTTTAAGATATTTTTTAAACAAATGCACATATGCAGTTCTTAGATTTTGATATATTTTACTTATAAATTGTTATTTGATTTTGCTTTCATTCGTGTACAATATCTAACGTGCGAAGGCTTTTAAAACCATGGAAATAAAAAATAAAGGCATAAATATCTTTTGTACATGTTGTGCATGAGCTCTGAGTATGGAATTAGCTCTGAAGTGTGTGTATTTTTTTTTTATAATTATTAAGATAAAGGTTTATGAAATATTGATCTTTCATTCGTTTTCTTCTATATATTCATTATGGCAGTATACTGCTTAATTGTTCTACATTTGTGCAATTTTTTATGTTAAGCAGTTTTAAATAAGCTAATTAACATTATATAAAAGTTTCAGACTATTCTAAGAATATTATATCATGCTATTCATGGAATGAAAACTTCAAACCCATATTTCTCCATGTTAAATGTTTGTACATATACTATTATTCAAAACCCTAAGGCTTTTTTGATAATTGAAGTGTGGGTTTGAAATGTTTTATACATGTTCCGAAATGTATGTTTTGTAAAACTGAGCAAGGAATTTGCCCTAACATGTTTAGTACTTTTTCTAAAAAATTTCAAAATCAAAATTATAATGTTTTTTTGAGAATTTTTGGTAGTTTAACTATAAAATAATTAATAAAAAATTAAAGCGCAGCAGCAGGAAAAAACCCCATGCACAGTTTTATATAGTATATTATAATGTACTTGGTGAAAAAATTTGAAAGAAAAGACATATTTAGCCTAAGAAATCTAAAAAATGTTTTAAAAAGTTCAAAACATTTAAATCTTACAAACATTTGCAAGAAACTAAAAAATTTTTGTATTGAATTATTATTAAATATTAACCTTTATAAAATACAATTAAAACCAAATATCAAATATTAAAAATAAAAATTGTGAAGATGGTACCATATCGCCTTAACTTTATTCTTGCATAATAAGTTTTTCACCCATATTATTAATAATACATGCTGTGGATTAGAATAACTCTTAAACAGAATATCATTAACAATATCACTTTATTACTTAACACAATTTGAGGTTTTTTCTTAAGGTGTATCAGGGGTGTTAACTTCGTCTCGGGAGCTGAAAATATAAACAATTCTCAAATAGATATAATTCTTTGAAATTACAATTAAATAACTTTAATTATTTACACATTATTAATAAATGAATGAGGTTTCAAAAAAGTGCAAAATTTTTAAAATATAATCATAACTTAAAAAATTAAAAGCATACTAAAAAAAAACACTTCTGTGAGAAATATTAACTAAGTTTTACATTTCGTATCATGTTTTCTAAAATAGTAGCTCTAATTACTAGCAATAAGTCGATTTATAAAGTTAAATGTGTATCTTTATTACACTGTAGCTATTTTTATATAAATAAAAAAATAAATTATATTTTTTTAAAAATAAAAATTTTTTAAAAATTACATTAAACTTTTTTGAAAAGGATATTTTCCAAATGTTTTGAAATATAAATGATATATAATATTAAAATTAGGTAGGGTTTATAAAAAGTGTATGGTACTTTTCACAATTCTATAAAGTTTCATATATCAAAGGCTACCATTTTAGGTAATAGCATGTGCAACGTAAAATTTAGTCAATATTTATTACAGAAATGTTTCTTAATTTCATATGCGTATAATTTTTAAATTATGATTAAATTTTAAACATTTTGTTCTTTTTTGAACACTTATTCTTTTATAAATAATGTGTAAAATATTCGAATTATTTAATTTCTATTTCAAAAAATTATATTTATTTCAAAATTGTTTGTATTTTCATATCCCCCCCCCCCGAGACGAAGTTAACACACCTGGACCCTTTAAAGGAAGGACATTTTTTTGCCTAAATATTAAGAAATTACTAAAAATAAAACAGATGTGAAAGTTGAATAACTTTTAAGGGGTATCGGAACGCTCTATACTGATAATGTTAAAAAGGGCTTTTTCAAAGTACCTTTTCTAAAAACCTGTTGGAAATACAATCCCCAAATTTTTTTGAAAGTTACGCATACATCTAATATTATACTGAAATGAGTTTTTTTTTGAAATTTCCATTAGTTTTTCTTTAAAATTTTTTGTATTTGATGTATAGTGAGAAAACAGTGTTTTTCGACAGAAAAAAAAATTATAAAACAAAATGTATACAAAATTTTTCTAAAAGCTCATTTCAGTATATACTAGAGTATATAAAGAATGTGTCATGTAAGTTTTGTTGACATCAGATATATAATTTCTGAGAAAAAGTACATCGAACCTTCAAAAGTGACATTTTGAGAAAAGCACATTTTTATAAAAAAAAAAGTTACCTTATCAAAACATTCCAGCTCCATATTCCAAATTTTCAGCATTTTTTAAATTTTCATCTTCTTGTTTCATTCTTTTAAGTCTTTTTACTTTTCTAGTCTCCTTAGTTTTCTGTAAATTGGCATATCTTACCCTTGTATCTCTTTGTCGAGATGTCCCATGCAGCATGTTGCATAATATCCTCGCTCTATGTTAAGTTTTTTTAAAATATCCAGCTTTGTTGCATTCCCTTTATTAAAGGATGCAATAGCATCATATGTACCAAAGGAAAGTGTTTCTATGTGCACAAATGTCTTTTTGGGGACACGAGACCAAATAACATTATTAATGCTTTCATTCGGATTCTGCGTGTTTCCATGCAAGCACTTTTTCAATAACTCTGGATCCGAAAGGTCCCTAAAAATAGGCCTAATGGCTTCAACAACATCAACTGGAAGTTTATGTTTGTGGAGATAAAGTTTATTTTCTAATTGAGCCTTCTTACACTGACACCATGTCTCAAGACCTGATGGACAAAATCCATGCTGTGGATTTTTATCCGTAGATATTTTGTGAAGAAATATTGCCCATATATATAGCTTGTTTCATACACTTTACATTTGATAAATTTCTTCGAATGGCAAGACCATAATATGTTTGCAATTGATCAATAGTTGCTCCTGTTAATCTATTTTTGCCACATAATGCTTTGCCATCTGATAATTTTTGCCCCCTCATTTTTGCTTTGTAACGTCAGAGGCGAGATCCCATCCGTTTCATAACATGCCCTAAAGAAATTTTAAAAAATGACATCAAACTTCAAGCTGACCCAAGAGGAAATGCAATGCTTACCTTTTTTCTGTCCATTTAAATCGGTGAATCGCGTTTAGACGATTCTTTAAAAACAAAATTTTAGCACTTCTAATTAAGCTAGAGATAAAAAAATGAGGTATTTTTGGAAAGGTAATGAGCTGAAGAATTTAAAAATGCAATAACCTGAAATTCACATTTTAAGAAAATTTTACCTTTTCAACTCCCCTCAAATATTTAGTTCCGTGTATGAAAAATTCCAACTGGATTAGAATGTTTATTTAAAATTACACGTATTAAAAAATCCTGCTTATAATTAACCATTTATCATGCAAGACATTCAAAAGTAATTGAATAGCATATATAGCCAGATTTATATCTTTTTATTGATGTCTGTAATAATAAGATGAATATTATTACAAGGGGTGATCAAATGAAAAGGTACGAAACGACACGGTGGGTACAAATATAGACTTTATTCAAAATATACACCATAGGCCTGAGCACAACGATCCCACTGATGAACAAGCCGCAGGATTCCTTGTTCCCAGAATTCCTGTGGCTGTGACGAGACCCAGTCCTTCACAGTGTCCTTGAGTACGTCGTCCGAGTTAAAGCGCTTTCCTTTCAGGTGTTTCTTCAGTGGACCAAACACATGGAAATCGCAGGGTGACATGTCCGGACTGTAGGACGTATGGTCCAACGTCTCCCATTGGAACTTGTCCAGTTCCATTTGTGTGACTCTGGAGACGTGTGGACGCGCGTTATCATGGAGCAGAACCACACCCTCCGTGAGCAGCCCCGGCCTTTTATTCTTGATGGACCTGCGTAGGCGTCGGAGTGTCTCACAGTACACATCGGAGTTAATGCTTTTTCTGTGCTCGAGTAATTCTGTGCTCGCATCATTTGGACGCCGCTTTTTATAAGAGCCTTTGCTCTCTCCTGCGCATGCGGGCACCCGCGCATGATCCGATCCCAGTCAGAGTCTCCAATGGCATCCCGAGATGTCTAGCTACATTCTCCCTTGGCGGAATATGCAAATATTTAACTGTTTCATTTTTATGTCGTTTCGTACCTTTTCATTTGATCACCCCTTGTATTTTCACCATTTCGCTATAAGAACACAATTAAGCCAAGAAAACATAGCAATTATAATGATTACAAATGAACCTGCGTAAATACTTATTGTGTTCATATTATATATAGATTTCTTATATAATGAAGGTGTAGAAAAAAAATAAATACCATTGTAATAAGTTTAGTACTTCAAGTAACAAAAATTATCCTGTGTTAACTGTCCAATTCATTCTCGCCCTTAGAAAACTTTTACTGAGGTTAACGTACATTTGTGATTTTACTTATTGTAGTAGATCAAGGGTGTCAAACTCAAAGGTTAACTTGGGCCGCACAAACAAAGTTTAACTTAAATTGGGCCGCAAAAAAAAAATATTTATAGAAATCTAAGTTTACTTCAAATAATACGTTAAAATAAACATAAGTAAAAGAACAAAAAGAATGCTATGTTTGTGCCCTGACTCTTGACATATCTTCTCTGCAACTATTTTTCCTATTTCGGAACAAATTCTGTTCGCAGTGTTTACTTTCAAAACTGACCCAAGGAGAGCGGCATTAATACTATTTAATCATGAGACTTATTTCTTTTCATAACAGAAAATAACTGCTCGCACTGATAAGTGCTTCCAAGCATGAAAACGATTTTATAAGCGAATTTTCGATTATTTTCAGACGAGGCTGATAAATATTTGTAAAATTCAGGCACACTCATTTCAATGAATTTTACCTTCAAATTTGAGTTGCGCTGAATCTCGTTCACCTCCATTTGCGTATGACTGGGTACTGATTCTACATTTATTGAGACAATCTAAGAAAAGAAACACAATTTGTCTTTCAAAGAATTAAAATCAACAAATATTGTTTCAAACTCAGTTCTCAGACTTGAATTTTTTTCTGCGTGATTGCATCTGCGTTCTTCTTTGATACGATGCAGTATCAACTAAACTTAAGGTATCCGACTGGTTGCGACAACTTAAAAAAATGGTAATATGTGGATTTCTTTGTTGTTTTTAGATTTTGTTAGTACATTTAAAGAAAAATATGCTAAAATTTAGAAGAGAAAAAGAAATTATTGTAACTAAAATGGGAAGAAATGAGTAAAAATTGACAAAAAATAACATAAACGCGGTCCATTCTGTACCAAAGGATTATGAAAAATTTTTAATTTTTCAATCTAATGTGTTGCTATATTATTCAATTTTGAAATGACCTTCAGAATAAGAGATTTTTTTCTTTTTTACAAAAACTAGAGCATTTTATCTCAGTTATTCTATGAAATTGCTTAAAAAAACAGTGATTATATTCACATAAGGGACTGTAAATTTTGTAATAAAACAGTGATTGATAAATCTGAGGGTTTAAACACTTGTACTATTTTACAGGACTTACACAAAAAGTTTCAGTAAATTATTTTCAAAACCTTTTTAGCAATCGCTGACCCAGTTTGATTATTTTCAAAAAATCACATTTCGAGTAAAACGCGTTTTTGCCATCTTGCTTAAAGTAATGGCATCTGCTTTTACTAAAACACTTGTAGTTTTTGTTTTAGTGAACGGAAAATGATAAACTTTGTATTTTTATAAATCTAATAAGATGGCCTATAAAATAAAATCATAAAAAAATGTGTCAATTTTGAAAAAATTCACAATTTTAGGATAGTCGGATACCTTAATTTGTACATGTTGCAAGACGGGAAGTGCATTAAATCTTCACTCCTTAGTTGCTTTTCCCAACGAGTATATATTACTGTGTGCCAATATATAAGCCGAGCCGTGAATGTGTTCATTGAGAGCCGCGAATTTAACATCCCTTTATTAGATAAACCGTTGAAATTAACTTTTTTTTATATGAGAAGGTGAAGAAAGTTGTACATAAAAGTTTTAAATTGGTAGAAAACATAAACACATGTCAGATTATTTCTAAATCCACTTAATGGTAAAGAATAGGACAAAAACTATTTTTTTTATTTAAAACTCTTCTAGAATTAATATTCCATCTGCGTTTCATCCTCCTATTGCAGACATCATAGTTTATAAGGACACAGATTTATTATAAAATAAACTTGTATTTTGACACTTTCATTTTCTATACTTTGTATGCTATCCTACCATTTGCTTCTGTTTTTATTCTGTTGAATAAAAACGTTTGTTACATATTTTGTTTCTTTTAAAAAGGCACAATGTATAAAAGTATGATGTTTTATATTGCTAAATAATTTCATAATTGCAAAATTTGCTTTAAAAAAAACATGTAAAATGAAGTTTTCAATATCAGGAAACATATATTTTAAAATTAGTTTGTACATTTACAGTTAATAAAAATATAATTAATTGCAAAATTTATAAAATTTTGTATGATATAAATCAGCATAGTGCAATTATAATGATTTTTTTTTGTTTAATTACTCTTGAAGTTATAAATAAGTTTTTGGGGAATTATAAATGATATTCACAAAAGAAGTTATATATCATAGATTTTGAAATAAAAATTCCAAATTAAAGAAATGAAATGTATTAATGTTTAAAAAGCACATTATTGGTCTTGTAGTTTTATCCTTTACATAAAATATATTCTAAAATTAGTTGTTACTGATATGATCTTAAGACGTATTTCTTGGAAAGTTAAAAACAAAAAAATTTGAAAAGTTTATCGTTAATGTAATTTTTTGTGTTTTATATTTCTGAAACTTTAGTAACTATCACTATTTTAAGCTTTATTTAATAAAATCTTATAAGTATTCCAAGTAGACATTTTTTTTACAACTTCGATAAAAAAAAATTAATATGTTATATCATGTATAACACACAATATTAATAATAGGCTTTGATTCTGTAAAAACTTATTTTATGTTTTATTTTAACTAATTTGTGCACCTAAAACTTATTTTTTAACGATAAAATCTTTAGATTATTTCTGCTCTCAGTAATAATTTGAGTTAATATTTTTGAAATTAATATATATTTTTGTATAAGTATTATTAATCTAAAAAACTTGCAGATAAACAGAAATTAAAAGTGAATTTTAATCGGAAAAGATAAATCATTCATAACTATTTTTCTGTATACAATGTCATAATTTGAAAAAATGAAAATGAAAAAAAAAAAACCGGATTACATTTTAAAATAAAAATTGTGAAATCAGACTACTGTCAATAGTTTATTCACGAAATAAATTCATATTTATCTCATCAAATTAAAAATAGCTTTAAAATCTAACCTGAAATGAAAGGGATAAGTTTCAATCTTTAGTTTTAAAACGTAAAATTTCATGTTCTACATTTCTGTTTTGACCATATTAAGAGATACATTTTTCCAATTAATGTTTCATAAAAATTAACTCTTGAATATTTACTAAGATTGTTAATGTGAACTCTTGAAAACTTTCTTATCCTAAAGAAAAACATCGCAAATTAAAAGTTAGGAACAGCATTTTTTTTAAAAGAATTATTAACGTGAGCAACGCGTGATGAATTAAAATCGATCGATTCCCCGAAACAATTTAGTCGTACTAGCAATAAAATACAAACGAACGCAAGAGCAAACGATATTTTCCCCTTCAAAACAATCCTCGTGTTCTCCTTTCGAACACATATCAGGTGCTCTCCAACTTCCTCTCCAAATCTTTGATTCGCAGAGGAGGAAAGTAATGGGAAGGTGTTTTCCAACAGAAGCGATAGCAGCGCCGGGGGTGTGCAGTGGCAAAGTGTTGGAGCTATGATTTTCTGTAGCAGACGATTTTGTGAAGACCGCCCGCGAAGGGGGGTACACAGTCCTTTCGCTCATGTGCCTATACATTCTCATTGTCACTCAAAACCCGTCCTCTTGGTCCGAACTACGGACAGCCTCTCAACTTGTACAACAACACAGTAACTAATACAAAAACAAGTGTATTATTGTCTTTGTCCTTTGTGTGGTCGCGTTTTGTTTTAAAGTTTGTTGTTACTAACAGTCTTAGCCTCCAGAGGAAATTTTCGATTTTGCGCGTAGAACACGTTTGATTGTTCGTTTTGGTTGTTTGGTGCCGCTTCTGATGCACGTGGCCTAATAGTGTGGATACATAACAAACAAAAAAAAACACTTCTTCTTTCTCTCTGGCCCATTACACGATGTCAGCGAGAAAAAAATCAGGGTGAGTTGGTTTGCTTGCTGTTGTCTTTTTTTCTTCTGGTAGAATTTTATTGCTAGAGGCCTAGTCAAATGCTTTGAATTTATTTGTTTATTTATTTATATAGTCAGCATTTATGCATACTATCAATGATGAAATATTTTTCAACCAAGAAATATATGGGCATTTTGAGAAAGTTATATAAGAAAATGTAGGATTCAGTTTACTATTGTTTCTCTCTTTTAATGTGCTTTATACGAATTTATATCAAGGTATTCGATTTTTTCTGTGAAATGTAATTTTATAAAAATTCCCATGAAAGAAACTTTTCCAGCAAAGCAAATATATAAATATGATTTAATTTCATAATAATTTTTAACAAATGCAACTTAAATAAAGATAGATATTGTACAATAATTCATTCAAATTATTTACATATAGTTATTTGCATTCAACTGACATACGGATATTTTCAATAAAAATGTATAAAGTGGTCAGCAAGATTTCTAATTTTGAGACAGAATTTCATAAAATGTGACAGAATTTTGATAGTTTTGAAAATATTTTATTGTGTATTTGATACAAATTCCATGCGCTATTTCTTCCAAATTTTTCTTTTTGGATTGGATCTTGTAGATTACTTTTTTATTATTCCAGAACTAAATTTTTATGCTCTTTTCCACAGAATTAACTTTTCTCTATTTTTCCAGTTCAAAATAATTTTATTAAAACAATTTGTTGAGTACACCTACACAATGGCTTTGATAAAAAAAGAAAAATAAAAACTGGGAAACACACGCAATGTGATTTTAAAATTGCATTTCGAATAAATTAAAGAAGTTCATATTTAAAATATGATAATCATTCTAAAAAAATTACATAATATTGTATTACTAGCATTTGCATTGAATATATTTATTAGAAGACAATATATTTGCCTATGGAATTCTGCTTAGTATATGGAATTCTCTACATATCTAATTTATTATTGTTTTTAATGTTAAATATTCGCCTACATTCATCTCTTTTATAAATTTATAACCATGCCTCTACCCAAAACAAACTGTTCTGTCCAAAGTCACGTGACACCCCCCTCCGCAAGCGCGTGGCCAAGAGAATCTCGAAGGTTATTGCGACATTGAAAGTATCGATTAAATGATCATGACTCACTTCAACAATGTCACCCGTGAGACCTCCAATCAGGACGAAAATTCCAAACTTATAATAAAAAAAAATAAAAAAAAACAGTTCTAAAAGAATTAAAAATAGAACGCTTTTTCCAAGAGTTACTTTCAAACTGAGTGAAGAAACAAAGCGGGAAATATTATCTGCGCAGGGTGTGAGGAAATTTTAAATGATTGCGCATACACATTGCTTTCTTTGTGTTAGTTTTTACAGTAAAAACAAAGTTTACGAATTGCGTCATGGTATAGCGAATCGCACTTTAACGTAAAGGTTGAAGGGGGGCTATGATTACAATTTGAAGGACGTTGGAGATATTCTAGTTTTACATTGAAATTTTGATTATCTTCAACAACAGTAAATTTTTTTAGGATATAAGTCTAAAATTTTCAAAATAAAAGAATTACATTAAACTAATATTTTTGCAAATTCCACACTGTTTTTTTTTTTCATTTTTTACACAAGTGTGATATTAATATTACAACTAATTAGTTTGAAGTAAGAAATTTTTACTGATTTTTACAAGCAATATATTTAACGTTTCTTTTTTTACTGCATTTTTCGTAATAGTAATTTTTGGAAGATAACAGATACACACAATACTGTATTAATAATTTTCATTTCATCCTTTTTGTCACGAAAATTCTATTAATTTTATAGATTTTTAAATTTTTGTTTTAAGTAATAGTCTTTAATATCAAACACACTATAAAAGAATGTTTTAAAATTTATTCACTAAATAAATTTAAATTTTTTAAAAAATATTAATTAAAAATTATTAATTTATTATTATATTAATTTTTTAAAATATTTTTTAAAAATTTTAATCAATTCTAAATTATTACTTTTTACTTGAGGAACACACAAAACATTTTTTTAAATCATGTATTAATTAAATTATCATTGACAAATATAACTAAAAATTCCTTTCAAATATTATTTTGACGGGATAGGTTATTTCAAAAAAATATAAAAAAATATCTTCGGGGGAAAAAATCTTCTTTTAATCTACAAAAAAATACCCTTTTTTTGCACATTTTTAAAAATTTATATTATTTATCAGAGAAAAAAATTTTTAAAAATGTGCAAAAAAAGGGTATTTTTTTTTCTTCCTAATAACAATGGACATTTTGAATATATTAATATAAATGCTGTATCTTTCATATTTATTAAAATCCACGATGCTCAATTGAATAAACTAACGAGAAGATTTATATTTCAAACTTTTAATTTATTTATACTTCATTCAACTACTAATCATATACTTAATATTACAAAAAAAAATTTTCTTAAACTGTAAAAAACCTACTATTTATTAGTGCTTAACATTTTATGTAAATAAGTAAATAATATACAAGATAAAAATGAAGCATACAAATATATATAACTATTTCTATGCTTAATTGATTCATATATATACTTTAATTACTTCCAGATAACGTCACAAATAATTTAAACTGTAATAAAGCTAAATTATGAAACCAATTATCCGTAAATTAAATACAGCATTTCTTAATACTCCACACTCTTTCTGTCATTGTTAAAATTATGTAGTTACATTAAACATCGCGCATTAACTTAGCTATTACATTGTTTACTTTTAAAAGTGAAATTACCTCATTATAATTCATTTGCTGAATTTTAGATGAGAAACCGTAGCTATAATGGGGAATGTATAAATAATCCTTAAAACTTGCCTCATATTCGATTCCATTGCTCTACGGAATTTAATTCGATATTAAAGCTAACTGTAACAGGGAATGTAAACTACATTATTCAGTACTGTATTGATATCACAATCATAAGGAAACTTTGTATTCTATATTATTAACATTTAACCAAATTTTTGTAAGACAGTATGTCTATCTTACAAAACTCAGAAGGGCATAATATGTATCAAGAATTGAATAATTCTTGAAAAAATGATATAATATTCTACATTTTTTATAAATTTTATAATAATATTTTTTGGTGATATATTCAAGTTATCGCTCTATGAACTTATTCAAAATATATTTCACATAAAAAAAAAATTTTTAATTATTTAATATTTTTTTTAAAAAAAAAGTTAATACTTTAATTTAAGGGGATATAATGATTACACAGAAATAATATAAAACATTTAAAAATAGTTATGCTGTTAAACCCTAGAAATACATTTTTCTTTTTCATACCTTAAAATATTTTTCTAAAAATGTTTTTGACAAGAACTCATGATAAAAATTAAAAATAAATTACTTGTTTTTTAATACCTATTACGATACACTCGAAAAAATGCATCCTAAAAACAGAAATTTAACAGAAAAATGTTTAAGAGAAAGTTTGAATAAGTTTTGTATACACATTTACACCTGGAAAAAAAAATAAACCATGAATAAAATCTATGAGATAAAAATAAATAAAGGACTATACTTTCGGAAGGAAATTTAAAAATTTGGAGAGAGGGAAACTTATTCCTTGAAAGGAATGTACTATTTGCGCTTTCTAAATAATTCCTTCAAAAAATAATGCCATAAGTTGAATTAGAATTCACTTATAATAAATAGATTACTAAAAATAGAACTCCAACAATAGAATAGAAAAATATGTTAATTACATTCAAAATAATTCAATTAATAATACTTTTTAATTGGTACACTTGAAATTGTACTTCAAACTCAGGTACATAAAAATATTTTTTCAAGTGAGTTTTAAGAGTAGTTTAATTATAAATGTGTGTGAATAAATTTCTGTCTTCAAAACATAAAAAAGATAATTTCCAAACGTCTTAATTTTATTTTCAATGATATTGAATCAAAAAACCACAGACAGTATGAAATAATATTTAAGAATTATTTTAAGAAAATAATATTTTGAGAGTAAACAATATGAAGTTACATCGCTAATAAGAATACTTAAGCCTAAAAAATTAAAAGTATCCTTTATCTTAAAATAATGCGAGCACCATATTTTCTCAAATAACAGGTGATTGATCATCTGTGGAAAAAAAAACTATCTATGGACATTTCCTGACTGAATTTTCATTAAATTAATTTGAGCATATCATTTAATTAAAGCCCTAAGGGAGTTTTCTCAAGTTATACATCCATAATTCGAATTTAATTAAAACTAAAAATAAACAAAATACTTTGAAAGAAGAATTTTAAATTAAAATTTTTTCGTAACATCTCTTTTAGGTTCAAAAGTTGTGACTTAACATAATTTTAAAAAAATATGTAAGTTATAACTAGACAGATATATATGCAATGTTATTTCTAATTTGCTGAAAATGTGAAGTATGCTAAAATACTTGATTGAAATAATATAAGCTTTTGTTAAATTGCAATACTTAAAGGGACACTGTAGGGAAATAAAATAAAATCCTTTTTTTCTTTAATTGGGCTGTGGATTTTGGTATTTTTACCTTTACAGATCTAATACATTCTCCAGGAGCTGGTATCACTTTTTAGTTCGTCACTATATAGGCGATACCAATTGCCGCAAATAATTTTGATGCCTAGTTTCCTCACCAGATGGAAGCACTTGAGCTCTGACAATGCAATCCAGTACAAGGATTAAATAACACCCATGCCAAATGGATACTCCAAGGATATTTTACATGCTGCATAATCATACGATATGGCCTCTGTTGATTTTCTGCACCATAAAAATCCAGCGACTTGAGCCGGGGTCGAGCCTGCAACTTCGGGTGCAAAAGGCCAACGACAAACCAACTACACCACCCAGCCGGCTTGGTGTAATATATAAGCAATTAGAAAACTATGGGATGTAGCAAAATGGCGAAACAATTGCAGAACTTATTTAGATTAAATATTTATACGATTTCATGTGGCGTCATCTAAATAGAGAAGACTCATTGTCGCTATTATGAATTCAATTACGGCATTTTGACCCTGTTGTTACATCTTTCGTTTATTCTAAGTGTAAATGTTTCTTTTATATCCAGTAATATTACATTCTTCTAAATATTAGTCATTAGTAGAACTTGCTTTTGCACATGTGTGGATACGAAGACAACATTTGGAAAATATTTCTATTTAGCGATGTCTTTTAGTTTAGCGAAATAAGGCGATGGTGTAATACGCAAGTATCTTAGTATTAAAATTAAAGTTACAAAAACTGCAGTTTAAAAACATTAAAAAAAACTCTTTTATAGTTAATCGAACTAAGTTGTTACTTAATCTTTTAGTTACCAAATCTGGAATTAGTCACCAGATGCGGTATGGGATCTGAAAATGGGAAATCATTAATCTTGATGATGCTGATCAGGACAAGAAAACAAAATTATTAAATTATTGTACTGTCATCGGTCCTGGACAAGCGAGCAAAATTTAGAATTAATCTTATCTTATAAAGTTGATAAAAATTAATTTTAAAGATTATGTTACATACAAGTGAAGTTTATAAGAAGGTGTTAATAATAATATATAGCGCAGCTTCTTAGACTACAAACTATTTTTAAATGTTTAAAAAGGGGAGAAAATGAAAGAATGAAAACTTCATCACATGTCATCATTGTCACAAATTTTTAAGAGAAGTCTAAAACATTCAATAATCTTCATTAAATGTTGACTGAGATTTATGCTTTATTTTCCTCCTATAATCAACATTTCAAAAGACTAAAGAATAAAAAAAATTACCAGAACAACTTTAAGGTATCCGAACACGTTGAAAATGACCAAATTCAGTCAGGACAGATATTTTTGTTTTTTATTTTATTGAATAGAGCTATCTTTTGACTTTACGAAACATACTTTTTTTTGTTTCTACACTACCTAGAGGCTAAGTTACAATCAATTTTATAAATTTAGAAAAACCGGAAGTAGGGTTTTGATCTACCAGAAGAAGGCATTTAAATTTCTCAAAATCTATCATGACGAAACTGATAACTCAAAATATTACGAATGTATTTCTATAAAACTTTTTGAACCTGATATTTATGTTATTTCTAGAGAATGTACTAAAATATTTCTTATTGTATGAATACTCTTTGAGTTATAGATTGTTATTTAAATAATGGTCTCATAAAAATGTAAAATTTATTATAATGTTTACTCAATCAGCTCTAAAATTTTCAAATTTTAATAAAAAATTAAAATTTTAGTACATTTTCTAGGTAAATGCATCTAATTTGTTTTAGTAATATTTTACTAATATATGTTTATTACTTTTTTCTCTAACTGCTTTGAAGTTTTTCAAAATTGTTGCTAAAATTTCACTTATAATTGTGTAAAATTCAGGTAATTTATTTTAAATTTTGATAGTTAAATATAGTAATATTTATTGATATTGAGTCCTAAAAGAGCATTTATAATGTTTTAGTATGCTATTTTGCTAAAAAGTACTCCGAACGTGTTCGGATACCTTAAAATAGAAAGACTAAAATATTGTTCTAATCTACATTCATATTTTCAAACACTGCGTAAAAACACGAGCTTATATACACGAGGATATATACTTGTATATGCACACAAACTATTTGAAGCATGGTGTAATACTAAGTCTTACATTGTAATGGGGACAAAGATACTATCGGCTCTTACTGGATGTGCTTCCATTTTCATTTCTTTTCAAGCCACAAATTGCTCCATTGTCTTGACAATCCCTGATCCTTATCGAATAATTTGAAGATTCTAAATTCCTGCCGTTGACAGAAAAAAAAATTCCGCCTTCACCACAAAGAAAATCCAGCGTGAGAAATATTTCAGTACCACGGACAAACTGCATTTCTTAAAACTCACTCACTAATAATCTCCACGATAAGAATTAAAAATATGGGTAAATCAAAGATAGAAAGAAGAAAATATCAGTGTCTCTACGATGCACGGGGGACCAGTTGAGAAGTTAATATCAATGCAGAATTTGCAAAAAAATGAATAAAAAAAATTGTGTTATCAAATGTTTAAAAATTGAGTTATTTTTTCGTAATGTGTTTTAGTGTATCATTTTATATAAGTGATCCATATAAGTCTATGAATTAACCGGTTTTGACACATTTTAATAAAACCCCTTTCCAAATATCTTTTCAATATGATACAAAATATTCATCATTAATATATAAAGCGATAATTTCGCTCAAATTACCATCTTTACTGTTGGATTAATTAACGAATGAGAAATCAGATAATGTTTGATGACGAAATGCATACAAAATTTCATTATTCTTAAATTGATTTGCCTCGAAGTTATCAGCACATAATTACAGTTTCTTCATTATTTCCTTCACGCTTAATACTCGTAAAACTAGTTTGGAAATTTGAGACACAAGTGTGATTTTCATTCTTGTATATTACATACAAGATATTTCTACCAAATTCTTTACTACCGATTTTATAAGTTATTTTATTTTAAACTAAACTAAATAAATTCCGAATTTATGATTTTGATTGGGATAACTTAAAAATTCCAGGTACTTTTCTGTATTATTGCAACAATCTCCAAAGTTTAAGATAACTCGCCAAGTTTGCAACATCAGTTTCGCATGTGTTGTATGCGCTGAATTGGCAAGCATGTGCTTCGTTTCATGTAATGTCGCCAATAGGTTGCGATAATACGTTAGTACCAAATTCCCTTCATATATTTTATTTTAATTTTTCTCTAATTAAATATCATATCAATTTTTTTTCTTAAATTTACTTATTTTAATTAAAATTAAAAGTTTCCTTACTTATAAAGTAATATAATTACAGAAGCTTCCTAATTTTCTTAGAAAAAAATCATAGACCATTTTTGATCTGCATAAGTGCTTAGGTATTTTGAATCAAATAGTGGGGAATAAAATAAATACAAGTAATAAATACAATTGTCATTTCGTTATTTAAAAAAAATTAGTATTTTAATTAAATTTTTTTCTCATACTTCTGTATTAATTTTTTCAACGTAACTAAAACGATATAAATTTTGTGGTAGAAATATTCTTAAAATACATCACCGAAATATTGTGTATTTATTAGATATACATTTAAAATGAAAATGTGGAATGAGTTAAATATAATATCAACAATTTTTTTGACTATTTAAAATATTTGTTGTTACATAAATCTTTCTTCAAGTTTCAATAATTGATCTTGAATTGTTTAAGTAAAACTTGAATGAGCTGTTGAATTCAATTTAAATACATTTATTTACTAATATTTTCGTAATATGGGAAATATTCCATTATTTTTTTTATTCCGTTTGAAAGATGATTCAACACCTTTTCACTTCTTTTGTGTTCTCTCAATATTCTTGAATTTTTAAGTTATCTTTGGATACAACCGGCAACTATTTTCGTGTATTAGAAAGAAATTTGAAAAAAATGGTTTGTTGTCATCAAAGTACGCGCTCTTGTGCTTCAAAATATGCATTTCTGGCACATATTATTTTAGAATAGAAAATTACTGTATTTTCTCACCATTTTAATTTATAGGAGATTAAAATATTGAAACTGGAATGAGACAAAATATATCTCGCGTGTCTCTTTTTCCTTTCTTGCGTTTTCTGGATAAATGTTTTTGATGTGTATTAATAAGAAAGCAAATAAAACTGTAAATTCGAATTTAATATCTCGATTATGCCTGTTCGATATTTCCAGCTTTTTCCATGTCTTTCTAACCCAAAATCAATTTATCTCTCTTAATATATTTTTAATATAATTTGTAATTTTAAACCACACACTCAGAAGAAGAGGTCTGCAGGTACATATAACATCTCATTGTCTGCGTGACGACACGAAAAATTTTGGATTTACAGATTTAATACGCTGTAACTGCTGCTACACTCTATGCTTTGTAATGAACTATACCTTCTATTTAAAAGGTTTTTTTTATGTATAATAATGAAAATATCATTCGCCATTAATAATTGCTTCATATCTAAATTCTTAATTAAAAGAAAATTCTTGAACGAAATGTAGTTGTATGTCACCCTATAAAATGTTAACACATTAAAATAAAGATAATTAATTTTAACTTTTCTTGTTCCTATTTTCCTTGTTGATCAGAAACATGCCGTAGTCTGTGTAGTATTGTCATTTTTAATTGCCTTATCAATCTATCACTAATAGTAAACAGCTGAGGGCAATTACTCTTGTCCATATCCACAGAAGACTACATAGAATAAGATGGGAGGATGGATTAAACGGGACGTATTTCTATCAAAGTGAAAGACAAGGAGAACCTTTTGAGAGCTTTTTATGGCATATTTATTGCCCAATCCTTTACGCTAAGTCTCACTTCTCATGCTATCTTTCATTTTGTGGTCATTTATGTATCGGTCTAAGAGGCCAATAAGACATTTCTTGGAGGTCTTACATAAAAGCTACTCTTGTAAGAGATGCTTATAAGCAAACGCGTATCTCTTTTATATATATATTTCACATGCTCTGAGCTGTACAGGTTTGTGATGTTAGCTGCTAAACATGAATATCATTAGATGAACATTGTTTTTTAAATGGTAAAAATTTAAAATAAATTGTTAAATAGGTCTACAGTTTTATTAATTTATATGTATAGGCATGTGCTATTGAAATAAAAAAAAATCCCATTGTTTTAAAGCAATAATATAATATTTTTATTATTATTGAAAAAAAAAGTTCACCATTTATTCTGTTTATGCAACAATGGTGCCAGTTTCACTGGCAATTCTGTTATGCCAGTGAAATTGAAATAAATATGTTACTTTAAATTCGCTGTACACACTAGAAAACTCGAAAAAGGATTTATCAATTTTTACGCTTGTAGATATATAAAACCCGATAAAGGATATGTGATGAATGAAATATTCTATACAAGCAAAAGCACGCCAGATATTTTGATTTAATTTGCAATATATTTCGGCAAGTGGTTATGGAAATAGCGGCCATGGATCTCTTTTTAGTATATTTTGTTGAAGTTGGAGGAATACATCTGTACATTTAACCGGAGGATTCAAATCGGTGTAAACTCTTCTTTATGGAGGTAGGAAAACAGATATTAAATATTGTTATCAGTCTCTGTGACTAAAAAGCCTTTTTTTTAGTTGAATATGAATATAATTTTCAGTCCAATTAAATCATTATAAATATTACTAGACAATAATATTGTTACGTCATAAATAAAATAAAAAATAGTAAATAGTTTCATTTAAAAATCAATTAAATGCTTAGGTTACATTATATTTTTACATTTGGGTAACGTTTTAAAGTAATTTATTTTACATATAAAATATATTATTAAAGTTTAAATTGTTATATTTTTTGCATATAGTTTACTTTGATGCATCAAACTATAAAAATATATTATAGTTTAATTTGACATATTTTTAAGTCTTTATTGAGATTTAACACTGCAAAATTTGTTTATGCAGAAGCAATATTCTAAAATTCTAAGCTGTAAATACAGCTGTATTTAATTCGCAACGAAAAGGGAAAGAATGACAGCGCAATGTGAAAGAAGTGATGTAATATTTATCACACCATTCAATATAAGATCTTATAACATTATTATAAATATACGAGAGTACATGACCTACAATTCCCCTAGGCCACTGCGGCTACTTCAGTGTTGTCAATTAAGATTGCTTCAAAAATATCTCACAAGCAGCTAAACTAAATATTTAACTTGAATTGTATTACCACATTTTTTTTTTATATCTCAAAAGGAATCAAGAGAAAAACGGATATTTGCAGTGGCGTAACGGAGAACATTAGCCCCCCCCCCGCAGATTTTAGGTCCCAAGTCGGACGTTACAAAGGATTGTAAGACCATAACATCAGGTTTTGGGCCCCCTTCGATTTCTACCCCCCCCCCACCGCGATACGGGGGTATACATTACGCCACTGGATATTCGTTCTTTCAAAAATTCCCAGTATAATGGAAAATAATTGTAATCTTTCAGAATAGGGATGAAATATATTAGAAAGAGAGGGCTATATTTGAGTCATATTATAAAGCAGCTTGATGGCTATTGGCAACGAACCTTATAATTCTAAACCTCATTCAAGTGACGAGGACGTCACCGGCGTTTGCACTTCCTCTTCTACCTACCACACGAAAGGGAGAACATACAGCCTCTACAGATTTAATGTACACTTCGTTCCTCTGCAGGGCGGGTCTTTAGCATCACGACTTGAATCGCGGCCACGAGTTCGCCACCATAACCACTAGGCTACCGCAGCCACAAAATATATTAGACATAGAATATAATTGTGATACCAATTTTCTGTTCTTCCTGCTCAACCAATCTTCTGTTCTTCCTCGTCAACCAATTTTCATTTTTTCTTCCTCAACCAATTTTCTGTTTTTCCTCGTCAACCAATTTTCTGTTTTTCCTCGTCAACCAATTTTCTGTTTTTCCTCGTCAACCAATTTTCTGTTCTTCCTCGTCAACCAATTTTCTGATTTAAACTATTCAAATAATTATCTTTCAGATTTTTCGAATGGTTATTGAAAAAAAAACTTCTGGTGAACAGAATTGAATTTGCAACAATGAACGAAAAAAAGGCAAAAAATATTTTATTTTCTAAAGAACATTTCAAAGATTCAAAAATTCCCACTGATACATCAAACTAGTTTATAAATTTCATAGCCCACCCGCCGCTTACTACATCAAGAATTGTAAACCTGCCGTGTTTTCAGCTTCTTTCATTGCATACCAACTGGCTTTTCCGATAGATATTCAATTCGATAAAATGAAATATTGGCGAATACCTCCCAAAATGAAACAGAAAATGGCAGTTCCCTTCTATTACTATTTGTACAGCCTTTTTGTTCATTTTTACGGATGTTTCCTTCGCCAAAAATATCTCAGAATTTTATTATGTGAACACGGATTGTAGGGTTCTTATGCGGATAGAAACAAGACATAAAAATTTGATTTGGTTTTATTTGCCACGTATTGTTACCGGTGAAAGTACGTCGTTTACGTTTTTATTGGACCCGAAACGTAATAAAGTCCGTGGTCCGTTTATTATGGATTCGAATATATCCATCGATTTCATCAGTGGTGGAATTTGTGTGAAAATATGAGGATTCGAAACAGTAAAACTTCAGATGTTTTCCTTATTACAAATACAATAGAAAGATATTTTAAAATATTAAATATAGTTTATTATTATCTTGATAAATTACTGATTTATCTTATGTTCTGTGAACAGGCTCAAGTGTAGTATAGGGGGGGGGAGACTTTTGGATTTGGTGATTTTTTATATAGATATCATGGTAAGATAATGAATTCAGTCTTTGTTCTGGACACACATCAGATACGGAAGTTGCTTGGCGATCAATTTTGGTCGCCAAAAGAAATTGACATCGCCAAGGGACCCCCTATACTACACTGTAAACCTGTGAACAATTTAATTACGTTTGGAAAGACACAGCTATCATCTTTAACATGGATTCTTCGTGTCAACTTGTACCAACTGGGTACTTGAAAAATAAAACTAGAATTTAGGCAAAAAGTAAATTATTTATTAGCTTCTTGGTAATATTAAATAAAATTTTCAATACATTATACATTAATTCATGCAACAAAATACACTAAGAGTGAAATAAAAAATTTCAATATTCACATTAAAAATGTGAATATTTACAAAATCAAGTAAGTGATTGTTCAAAATTTCAGTTTGAAAGAGTGGCATCTATGAGAGGAATTTTCTAATTCATATATGATATGTGTTAGCTTAAATTCAATGTTTTCCTCGATTTTTCATCACATCAATAAATTATGCATGTCAAAAAAATCCGTAATAATACGTAAATATCCATAAATTATAATTTTAAAAAAAACTAAAAAACACCCTTTTATAGTTAATTGAACTAAGTAGTAACTAAATCTTTTTGTCGCCAAATCTGGAAATGGGATCTGAAATTAGTCGCCAAGTGCGGGATGAGATATGAAAAGGGAAATTGTTAATCCTCGTGATCCTCATCAGGACCACGGAACAAAATTATTAAATTATTGTATTGTCTCGGTCCTGGACAAATGAGCAAAATTTCAAATTAATCTGACCATTTAAAGTGGGTAAAAATTGAGTTCAAGATTCCGTTTTATGCAAGTGAAGCTTATAAAAGGGTGTCATGAAAACATTATATTGAAAGAGATGCAGTATTAAGAGTTTGAAATTAATTTAGTCTAACATAAATTAAAATACAAATGGGAAAAGTATGATTTTTCTATCACCAAAAGGATTGGTTATATCATCTATCAATGCTATTAGTGATATTTTGCTATGCTATTTGTGATTTCTCAAAGCCATTAGTTTTGCGGTGATTCCTATATAAAAAAGTCAGTAACAGCCTCTGCGGACCGAAGTGATCATTTTGGTCCAGCGGTATGTTACGTGCATACAGATCAGAAGGTACAGAGTTCTATCCGCCTCAAAAGTATTCATTAAGTAAATATATTCCTTAATAAAATTACAGATCAATATTTCTAATTAAAATAGAGAGAAATAGATGCTAATATTTTTCTTAAATTAGATTGAAATGCTAATATTTTCCTTAAGGTATACGACTACCCTAAACTGTGAATTTTGCCAAAAATTGATAAATTTTTTTATGATTTTATTTTATGGGCCATCTTACTAGCTCTATAAAAATACCAAGGTTATCATTTTCCGTTTACTAGAACAAAAACTACAAGTGTTTTAGTAAAAGCAGATGCCGTTACTCTAAGCAAAATGTCATACTTTAAAACGCGTTTTACTCGAAATGTGATTTTTTGAAAATAATCAAACGGGGTCAGTGATTGCTAAAAAAGTTTTGAGCATAATTAACTGAATTTTTTTCTGTAAGTTCTGTATAATAGTAGAATTGCTTTAACCTTCAGATTTATCAATCACTGTTTTATTACAAAATTTACAGTCCCTTATGTGAATATAATCACTGTCTTTTTAAGCTTTTTCATATAATCTCTTATCCTGAAGGTCATTTCAAAATTGAATAATATAGCAACACATTAGATTGAAGAAATTTAAAATTGTTCATAAACCTTTGGTGAAGAATGGGCCGCGTTTATGCTATTTTTTGTCAATTTTTACCTATTTTTTTCCATTTTAGTAATAATAATTTCTTTTTCTCTTCTTAGTTTTAGCACATTTTTCTTAAAATGCATTAAACAAATCTAAAAATAACAAAAAAATCCCCATATCTCCCTCTTTTTTTAAAAAAAAGTTGTCGCAACCAGTCGGATACCTTAAATTAAAATAATGAGCTAATACCTTTTCATTACTTAATTAAACTATATGTGGGTCTTTGTTCTTGTTCACATATCTTAAAAGCAAGACAAGCCCTTTTGGATGAGAAATAAAAATATCCAAAGCAGCTTTTATTAACTTCTGTTACTCATAAAATACCACTAAATCTCATTACTGATTGCTTATTTTGAATTGTTTTTAATGTACTCATAATAATGTAGGTTTTATACTCAAACAATAAAAAAAAATGCGATTCAGAAAAATATCAAACAAAACTTGCGTTTCTGTAGCATATTTACCCCGAATGCAAAATACCTTTGCAAAAACAAAAAAAAAACAAAAAATGAATAAAATAAAAATATGAAAGGAAAAAACATCGCTCTATATTTGTAAAATCTGTAACCACTAAGAGACATGTTTCGCTGACGTCGTAAAAGCATATCTTATGAATTTCAACAGTTCGTGTTTCAGCAGGCATTTTTTTTTCCTCCGATGCAAAAGCGATGCTTTTATATTTTCTGGAAACTGAATCATGCTGCGAAAGAACGACTTAAAATAAATTAGAACTTTTCTCGCATCTGTGTTATTTCAGCTGAACTTTTTCAAAAAATTTTCCCTCGAGTTTTTTCTTTTGCATTCCAAACAAGAATGATCTGTGATGAGGAATCGAAACGTAACATTTAGAAGATATTTTCGGATAATGTTTGTTTTTCTAATGGATTTTGAAGTTCTTTGCCAAATATTATTCAGTGATATTTTCTCAATTTTTTGTGCCTTTAGGAATTTTAAAATCATTCAAAATTATTCTTTGAAAAATTTTCATTCGAATTTCTTATGATTAAAATTTAATTTTAAGCTCCAACAGAAAAACTGTGCAAATATGAACTTCTAGCATTTCAACGTAAGATATATATTTCTTCGTTTTTATCGACGTGTCACATATTCTTAAACAAATACATTTCGAAATATTTTAAAATAAAGTTTTTAGATTAAGATTTAATTTTAAAAATCGATAAAAAATGCTACTTAAATCGGAAAATAATTTAAAAGTCATGGTACAGTAATACCCCGAACTTACGTGATAGAAAGGACTGAAATGATATATATATATATATATATATATAACCGCGTAAGTCAAATTCCTGTAAGTCGGGGATGATCCCGCCAAAAAATACTTATAAATTATTTTTAGTTGGGCCCGGAGACGAAAGAAAATAATATATAAAAAAACGTTTAATAAAATCTCAGGTAACACGAATTCAAAATCAATTTTGATGAAGTAGTTTTCATAAAATCTTATCTTCCGGCTCAAAGATTTTTTTTCTTCCTCTTAATTTCCTCGTAGTATGCTAATAATTATTTTATATTTCTTGTTTGCAGAAAAAATACGCTCTTCGTTGGAGTCCATATTTTCTAAAATTGAGACCTGTTAAATTTCTAACCATCATTGAACTTTTTTATTGAATTGGGTTTAAAGATGCGAGTTCTTCAATGTCTTACTCTTGCTCATTTTGTTCTATGAGCTCATTAATTGTCAGCACCTGATTGGGGGAATCCAGCAATTCTTGAACGAAAACACTATCCAGCTTTAAATGCATTTGCCTGACGAGATCAACAACTTCCTAATTCACGTTACCACAGTGTTACCATTTTTTTCTCCCTTTTTTTTTTTTTTTTTTTTTGCTCAAATACAGATGAATTGACGAGTTTGCAAATCGCGTAACTCTAGGTTTGCTTAAGTCGGGATAGCGTAATACGAGGTATTACTATATTATAATATAAGACATACAACCTCTGACAATAAAGTTCGCTGAATAGTCCTGTAACATTAACGTAGATGAAATGTTAACGAAAGTTACCTTACTGTTCTTCGAAGTAGTTACCACCTATAACTATGCACCGTTGAGATCTGCTCTGCACACGTGATAGAAACTTTGCAAGAAGTCTTCTTTTGGGAAGGAGTTCAAAAGCCTCGTCACGTTTTTTTGGATGTTAGGAATATTGTCAATAATAATATCGTCAATATCGATAACACGTTTTTCTCATCCCTAAATTCAGGGTAACTATTTGTCGCACGGATTCACGGTTAATATGTAATTCATCAGCAGTACCGATTTAAGCTCATTTCGGGCCCTGGACTCAGAAGATCTACAGGCCCTCTTGGCACTGGAGGATCGAAGTCTAAATCCAGAAAATCTGGTTAAGTCTAGCTGGGGCCCTGGGTGCCCAAGCCCCCAATGGATAAACCAGCACTGTTCATCAGCTATCATGCATATAGTTAATTGACGATCTTAGATCTTAAGTGACGGAGGTCACCAGTCTTCAGCTACGGGGGTTGTCAGAAACACTTTCCCTGATTTTCGAAAACGAACGAACCACTCGAGCACACATTTCATGGCCGCTGCTTATCTTCATAAATATGTACTAGCAAAGCATAAGTTTCTTTTGGTGTCTTGCCAAGCTTAACACAAAACTTTAAATTTATCTTATCTTTGTTCATTTTCCTGTTCTCAGTTAAGAAACATCTCACTAAACGAGGAATTTGAAAACAAGTCTTACATGGAACATAAATGAGTCTCAATTGAGCAACGCTGAGGGCAGTTGGTCAACGCCTCCCGCTACGCTTGTGCAATGTTTTGTTTCTCCAGTGTTGCCAGATCGGCTGTTCTGACTTCATTTACTGACCTTTATTGTCATAGGTTGTATAACTCTTTGTTATCCTTATACGACACATGTTCACTGGCCGTGGTAGCGGAGTGGTTAAGGTCACGAGATCGTGGTGGTCATTATATCGGTTGCTGGTTTGAAACCTAGTGCAACTGAAGAACCACCGTGTACAGAGGCCAGGTCATCGAGGCTAAAGTTCTGCCACTAGCGTGGTGTTGAATCTTGGAGAATGGTGCCGTGTTAGGTGGTTATCCTCTTCACTTGACAGTGGTTCAAAATTGTGAAGCCTGTCACCAATATCCAGATCTCGATGTAATTTTAAATCAAATCAAGTGTCACATATTCTAAATGAATATTACTACCTCATTCATGTAATACTTAAATATTACTCAACAAATATCTGAAAATATGAATATATATATTACGATTCAAAACTTTAAACATAAATTGAGTAAAAAAACCGAGAAAATTTTCCTTTGTTTGTTTAGTGATAAAAAATGTTGATGGTCTTGGAAAAATAATTCCATAGATTAATTTTATTACCAGGGTAAAAATGATTTAAATATGTTCCCCCATATGTTTTTTTGAAATTATGGACATGCATAAGCGTTCAGAATGAAAACTTTAAAAAGTTTCTACCAAGAAAAAAATTTTGAATATAGGTTCATTCTTACAAAATTTAGTGGCTAATATTTTATATTGTCAATAATGAGGTGTTTTTTTTGGTTTCAAGTGAAAAGTGTTTATATCCTTGTAAATTCAGAATTACAGTTTCAAGCAAACCGTCAAAATATTCATACTATCCATATGTGGAATTAAAAAATAAGATCCTAGTTTCTGTCATTAAGAATTTACAATACAATTTCATTGACGAATCATAATTTTTCCAATTATTATCTTTATTTATAAACAATTACAGATTTCTAAATATTTAAACCTAATTTGTTACACAAATTGATTCAATTTATCATTCTTATTTAGGGATTTGAAAGCAATAAACACTCTTGGTAACCATGTAAGCAACTAACTTCATTAAACATTTAGAGATTTACTTTGTAACATACTAGAGATAAGTGAAAAATGTCAAAAAATAACTAATGTTGCTATCTTTCCGATATTTTTAATTTCCCGTAGGAAAAAAATCGAACCAAACGAGTTTCAGGTTAAGGTATATTAATCATAATAATGATTTTCCCCGAAGAAAAACTGCTTTGAAGATGAACGAGAAAATAGATTTATGTATAAAGTATGACTTTCTTAATTTTTGAACTAATTCAAATTAAACAGGTTTCCAGAAGATATATCTCAGGGTGGAAGAGAAAAATAAAATCTTATTTAAATTATTATTTATTCATAAGTAAAGTTCAATGAATTTTCCCAAGCTTTGAAATTAAAATTGTTAGTGATGCTTCGATTAAAATAGGCCACCTCATATGTAATAGAGCATAAATAATATTAATAATGAGCTCATTACCCATGGTTAATTATTTTATAACCAAAAAAATTTTGATATTTGTATTGATTTAGCATAATCTTTTCTAAAGTAAGACTTTACAAATAAAAAATATAACTTGAAAATATTTTAAAGTATCATAAATTCAAGATAGATATCAAATACATTAAACCTTCGAATGTATTTTAGATCATCTTGATTTGGTATACATTTCTCTGAAGCTAGTTTTTACATTTTTTGTGTGCTATAAACACTCCTGATTTTTGTAATATAAACATTTTAATCTAATTAACTTCATTCTCTTGAACAGTGAGCATAAATTCATCTGTGGTCATAAGGTATTTTCTAATATAGTGTAATACCCCTTACTTACTTATAATGCTTACGCGATAAGTGGGGGTTAAGTGATAACCGCGTAAATCGGGATATAATTTCGCATATAAATACATATAAATTATTTTTAGTTAGGGATGGAGACGAAAGAAAACAATTTAGAAAAAAAAATGTATAGTAAAATTGTGGCTAATGCAAAAATACAAAATCGCAAATCGAAGTTATTTTGATGGGGAAGGTTTCATAAAATCTAACAAAGTAGGCTGCTGGCTCAAAAATATTTTTTTTCTCCCTCAAAATTATCTCGTAGCAAAGTAATAATTTTTTTATTCCTTGTTTTGTTGAAAAAGTACGCTCATAGTTCGAGTATAAATTTTCTACATTTTGTAACCCTTTTTCTATTAAACTGAGGTCTGTCAAAAAATTCCTAGCCATCATTCGATCTTCTGATTGAACTGGGTCTAAAGACTCAAGCTCTTCAATGTCTTACTCTTGCTCATGCATTTCTATGAGCTCCTCAAATGAATCCTGATTTTGGAAATCCAATAGTTCTTCCACGTCATCATTATCTACCAGTAAATTTGTTTGCCTTGAAAGATCGACAACTTCTTCAATCCCATTTTACTAATATTTTTTTTTATTATTATTTTTATTCTCTCTTTCGACGAGATTTGAAAATCGCGTAACTCCGGTTTCGCGTAAGTCGGGGTAGCGTAATTCGAAGTACGACTTCACATTAAATTCAAGTGAACCTTCACATGGCTTTTCGGAATTTTTTTAGTTATCAAGTATTTTCACAAAAACACCAATTAGGAGTAATTAATATAATAAATCAATACACTTTTGTAAATTATAATAAAAACAAGAAAACATGTAACTAATAAACTAACAAAAATAAATACATAACCTAATATACTGATAGCGTACCGAAAATACGTAAAAATTATAATATTCATTAACCTATTTTATTAGAAATGATTTATTTTTTTTGCCAAAAACTTACATTGCTTTCTTTTTTACTAACATTTCGAGCACGTTTTTGTCTAGTGAATTAAGAACAAAAAAAAAATAAAGAAAAAGAAAGAGAAAAAGGGCAATTAATATTTAGTAGTAAGAAGAGAAAAGAAGACGCAGCAATAACAAAAGCTGTTGTTTTAACCGTAGTCTGTTTCAGCTGAACAGCTGATGATGGGATCAACAGAGTGGGAGAAACAAAATTAATTACATTTGCATCTCTCTCTCTCTTAATAATTATGTATATCAAAATATATTCGTAAGAATCCTGTTATGAAGAATAAAAAAATGTGTCCTCTTTTCGTTTCTTGAGGAAAAATGTTCAATTCGTTCGTCTATAAGCATGGTACTTACAATATTAATTAAAAATAATATATAAATTATCTTTTAAAACAGCACCTTTAAGAATATTTATTAATAAAGATAAGTTGCAGAAAAGGAAATAGCTACAGGACTTACTTTATAGATGTAAAAGATTTACAGATGAAATTGTTAATATTACCAGTTATATTATGCAAAACGATGCTTAATTATTAAACGTTGTGATAGTGGTCGGTTCTTGCTTGTCTCTGAAACCCTTTGTCTACCTGTAAACCCGACTAGGAGTGCGGGAGAAACTGAATGATCCACAGACATAATTTCAATCTAATTAATTTATTGTTACCAAAATATCAATCAGACACAATAACAATCTAATTAAGGTAGGTGAGTAAATAGTAGAGCGCGGAGGGGAGATTCTATAACACGTGGATACTACTACGGACCCTCAACTGAATCTAAGACTGCTTAAATACACTCAAATATAACTACGTCGCACACTAATAAGCTAACCTCTAATTAATTAAGCTCACAATACCTGTACTTTTTATGCATCGGATCCCATACTGGAAACTTGTAGGTGATCTTTACCGGCCTTGATCAATGTCGTTGGATACACGCTCTGTAATCTTTTTCCAGGACAACTCCAAGACCTCTTACTAATTCCACTATCTTTCAATCTTCAACTAACAAACTGGTTCGCAGACTCTATTCTAACTTCTACTTGCCAACTCCAACGTGCCGACTCACAAACTCGCGAAAACAGAATTTATATATAATATGCTTCATTTAACATAATCACGCTTTCGTGGTCGGCGAAAGTTGGTTGAATTAATTATTTTCCCCAGAATAGTCCTCAAGGTTTTAGTACAGTCGTGGATAGAACCGTCACAACGTTACTTAATAATAATTAAGTTCGGCCCGAAGGCTCTAGAGTAGGCTACATCCCTACTCACAAGTTAAGTAAAGGTTTTTGTTTCTCACAGAAAGATATAGTCTGAGCCTGCTGTCGATGTTGTTTGTTTTAGTCGACTTTTTGGTTCAAACACTGGTTCCATAAAAGTCCCGTTGCGTCTAGGGGCTGATGCGCGTGTAATCTGCCGTGTCCACAAACTGTCACGTTGGCATGAAGTGGAATTTTGGAGAGGAAGGTTCAAGCTCCAATGCCATCATCGTGACCTAATCGTGAATGGAAATTACGAAATTTTTCGCTAACATCCCACATGTTGTTTTTACATGTGACGCAAATATAAGCAATGTATCAGTCGACTTATTTTATGGATTTGTATCTTAAATGATGAAGATTTCACTTAAGCTTATATGCCGCACCTTTCTAGTCTTCACCCATACTATTTGGGATTTTGAAAGCAGAATTTAACTTGAAGTCTCAAACCCCGATTCTCGCATAGTAGGCTTAATTACCAAGGGCAAGAGATTGACAATCAAAATTAACTAAGTAGTAATAGGCGCAAAATGGATTTTTAATAAATTCAACATGATGTGCATTGTTACTTTAAGTCAAAATAATATTTAAATATTTGTATCGGTATGCTTAAAAGGGCATTAAAATGATATTTTTTTAAAAAAAAATATAGAGTTAAAAAAAGATAAATTATACAAAGTCAAAAAGAGCAGTAACATTACAGTCAGAGAAGCAAAAAATACTTATTTAAGATAAATATTTAAAATCGGTAAAACAAACGAATTTCTTTATATACAAAGCACACAAGCTGAATCGGAACAAGAGTTATTTAACAACAGCAGAAAAGCTAATCCTGATATTGCCTTTGCTGATGCATGGAAATTGTCAAGAAAAAACTTTTAATATAAATTGTTGGTGAATTATTGTGTCGTGAAGAAAATGTTGCTCTTTTATTACAAGCTTTTATTTAACTTGCAATGTATGCATGTAATTTGTTCGGGTGGAATCTTGCAACTCAATTTTGAAGCTGATATCTTCAACCCATTGAGCTGAAATTTTGTATGCACATTTAGTTTGGAT
>BMAO01026218.1:0-27453 GCA_019973975.1 Trichonephila clavata | reverse complement strand
AATTAAGGATAATGAAGTTCAGGCAAAGAAAGAGACAGAAGCAAAACAAATTTGACTCATTTGTAAAGTCTTTTTATTAAACAAAAGGTAAAGAGCAAAAAAAAGATGCTATATGTTTGACATAATTAATAAAAATTGCGATTTTTACTACCCTGGAGCAATTTCAAAAAAGAACCTATTTACAAAAAACAGTATAACATGGTTAGTATGATGGTTAATACGGAGTATGTCTCCCGGAAGATGCAATACAGGCCTTACAACGCCTACGCATGCTGAGTATCAAATTATCAATCTGATCTTGGGGAATATTACACCACTCCATCAAGCAATGCCCTCCGAAGTTCCGGTAGACAGGTAGGAGGGGGTTAACGGGCTGCAATTCGTCGGCCAAGCATATCCCACACATGCTCTATTGGATTCAAGTCCGGTGAGTATGCTGGCCAATCCATACGGGTGATATCCTCCGATTGAAGGACATTCGTCTACAATGTTTGCACGGTGAGGACGGGTGTTGTCATCCATAAACAGAAATTCAGCACCCATGGCGCCCCGAAACAAACGTACATGTTTAAAATGAATGATAGATTTTCATGTTATATCTGAAATCAGGTGTTCTGGACATAATAATTTTGAGACATCCTGCACCACCGTAAAGGTGTCGTTCAATGGTGTTCTCTTAGTGGTAACGGTACCTGGCGCTCTCCATATGAAATCCGGAGAATCAGACTGCAAACTAAACCTGGACTCGTCGAAAACATCACACAAGACGACTGTGCGGGTCCACAATGCATGCTCTTACTCCAGTTAATCGCAGGCGACATGAGTTGCGTAAGGAACACATCTGAAGGCCTACGAGCATATAGACTAATGTGCCCTAAGCGTCTGTACACGGTCTGCCTTGAACTGTCGTAGGTAGCTGAAGAGCTGACGAGATAGTCTGATGCTGTGCTCCGTCTGTTTCTTTTGGCAGTAACTGCCAATACCGGTCCTCATTCGGCTTGTAACTCGGGCGACCTGTGTATACATCTATACATACATCGTCTTGGAATCGTTGCCAAAGCCTGGAGTGGACACTCTGGGCGATTCCAAGTTCCTCGATACTTCGAGCTGGGTACGTCCTCATTCCAGTCGTCCGATAATTCTACCACGTAAAAAATTATCCAAATGCTTCCTTTGTGCAATAACTATGCGGTTATTGCACTGAAATGCTTTTAAAGCGCTTGTGAACAATTTTACTTCTTTGCCACCCTCTCTTACACTCTCGTCATTATGACGTACTATCCGCGCCATCTGTTGGTTTCCTGTAATTTGCATATTCTTCTTCAAGATGTGTGTGATAATTCTACAGGTGAAATTTTTATTTTAGAGTTCAATTTCTGTGTGATTCTGAATTATCCTTAATTTATGGACATGAGTGTAGTTAGGAGCGGGGGTGCCAGCTCAGGTGTCGTTCTCGCCACTTGACCATGGCTCAAAATTACGAGTTTCGTCGCCGAAAGCCCTCTTGTAGCTAAACAGTGCGACGTTGATATTCACACTCACTCACTGCATATGGTTATAAATTTCGATCCACCAGTGCCAAGGGAGCCTGTAGATCTTCTGCGCTCTAAATAAGCTTAAATCGGCACTGAATTTTCCAAAAAAAAACAACATGTAGAAAGGTCTGAGGGTACATTTTGTCTCATTAAACTGATTCTAAAATGAAATATGCTTGTGTGTGTGCAGGTATGGAGGATATGAAATTAGCATAATAAATAAATTTCAAAACTGCCACCATTTTATTTAACATATTTATTCATTTTTATGGTGCTCTTTATACCTTTTCTAAGACGCAAAGTGAATTATTGAATGGAATTCTTTTAAAAAGGTGTGGCTGCCCGGTATCCTCCGCTCCCACAATGTGGCCCTGGAGTAAAAACAATGACCCACCCCTGTTTTAATGCATTAAAAATTATTTTAGTTCCTGTTAGTTTATCGGTTGAATCATTATTTAGAGGTTGAAATATTATGACCTGAATTACAGCTGCTTAAATTTATGAGGGAAAAAATTGCTTCTTTGATTAAATAATAATAGCTTACTTCGAGTATGTAAAAAAAATTTTGTCTTCATTTTAAAGAAAATAATTTTGTTGAACTGGGAGTTTTACATACTTTTCATTGAAATTAAGAAACTGAATGACTTATGTGATTTAATCAATAATTCCATATCAGTATCATATTTTTAATCTGAAGATTTCATCTACATATATTTCCCCTGCTTTTATTTAAAGAAATTAAATAAGAACACATTTTTGTTATAGGGGCATTATGTATACTAGAATACTAAACAGTTTTTAATAAATGAAGAATTGATTCAATAAAAGGAAAAGCATCGAAAAAAGCTCCTCAAGATATTTCTGTATTATATTCAAGGAAAAGAAAAAAAAATCTGATTCTAAACATTTTTTCGAAGAGAATGAAATTCTAAAAAATTATTAGTTTTTAGAATATTTGCAACAGTATTTTATCAACATACAAAATATTAATTAATAATATATGGAGGTGTAGAGTAATTTTACACACACATTACAGAATATTTCAAAGCACTAACACAAAAATGTAGGAATTTCTCCTGTAAACTCATTCGTGCTGCCATCTATGGGTCATGCGTTAAAATAGTTAAAATAAAATTCGAATAAATGCTTCTAAGGGTAGGGGAAAAAAATCACCATAAAAGAATAAAAAGAGAAAAAAAAAAATGGCTTATTTTCTTCTTTTGAAAATAGACTAGTTTAAAAAAGTAGTCAGAATTTGAAGGTTCAATCGTTGTGCAATTTGAAATTAGGTTTAATTTAATAAAATAAGCACTTTTTAATTTCAGGATAAATATATTATTGTTTTAAATAGTTTAAACGGGGTGGAAGTTCAAGGATACTAAATATTTTTTATATTAAGCGATTAACCCTTTTCATAATCAATTTGCAAAAATGGGCTTAGACTTCTCGAAATGCGTGTTTATTTGGGTTCAAAATAAGTAGTTTTCGATTTTCTATAATCACAATCATAAGTTATGTACTGTTAAAAAAAAGTGGAAAGCTTTTAGGTTCCGTTTATATATAAGTGGAATATTTGAATATATATTTTGTCTGCATATATAAGTAAATACTAATAAATAAATAAAATTTAAAGAACAAAAATATGGTACTCGGAACGAAAATTTGCTTTGTTCTAAATGCAACCTAAAATTTTTCATAGTAATACATTCTTAATCATAAATAACAATTTAAACGCACTATTTTTATCAATGTTAAAGGATAACTTCAGAATAAGACTTTCTTACAAATCTGTTTTCTGTTATATATGTGTCCTAATCCAGTATACAGTATTAAAGATCTTTTTCTCATTTCTCTATTGCAATATTTACGCTTTTAAATTTAGTATATTTACTTTCATGGAGATTTTATTCCTTAGACCAGTAGTCTTCAAATTGCGTTCCGCGGAGCCCTGGGGTTCCACAAGGCATACCTAAAAGTTCCACGAGTCCCCATAAGAAAAAAATCGAAGATAAACTTATTAATAGTTATGCAAAAGAGATTTATACGTTCAAAATGAAATTTGTATAATTACAAGTATCTAAAGCTCATCTTATTCATTAAAGCTGAAAATTGAATGTATGTATAATAACTTTATATTTTGCAACACTTTTTAAGCCTTTATTATAACATTTTATTTTTACATATATGCTTTCCACTAGATTCTGAATGTTCTATTGTTTACAATCTCGGGTTCCACGAGATAATTTTAGAATCGTTTGTGCAATGTCTTGTAAAACTATTTAGTTTTCTAATGGAAAATGCACAATATTGCATTTGTGGGAAAAAAGCCCTCCTATAATGGAGGAGGGGAACCAACATATCAACAGATTCAACGTTAAAATCTAAATTTAAGCAAGAACAGTAACTAACTTTTAAGTCGCAAATTCATGCAAAATACACAGTATTTCTCACACAGCTATAAACATTTTAATGTCATTCAAAAAATTGTGTTTAAATGAAATATATTTCTGAATGCAAATGAGGCTTCAAAAACAAAGAATTAAAACAAATAAAACTCAGAATATGTAATGCGTTTGCATTTAATCTCAATAGATCTAGACGTCAACAATTTATGTGAAAAAAAGCAACCATTTATCTTAGTTACTAAAACAATGATGCATGGCTAGGTGACACTTGATCACAAATTAATACTAATAATGCGTACATTATATTAAAAAATTAGATTTAATTTTTTAATAATAAATACAGTACTTTTTTTAATTGCTTTACATAAAGTACCTATAACACGTTTGTGACGGATCTATACGCGTCCTTCCACTTAACCTCTTAGGAAATCTTCGGGATATAATTCACAACCAACCCTTTCTTAGAAGAAACCGTGATATACAGATTAGGTCAGTTATATATAGTATAGGTTTTCTAGCTAGTGAGTTATATAGAGGAGAATTGTTGCCTGGAGATTGAAAGATTGAGAAGCTGACGCCAAGGAAAGATATCTACCGATCGGGTATTTGTAAGCATTGATAACGTGTTTCGGGCATTAAATAGTTGAAGATATTTGAGTGACGGTTGGTCACCATACTAAATCGTAAATCAAATATTAGAGTAGTGGATTGATCCATAAAAGGAGGATCAATTTAATAGAAGTCTTCTCACACACAGAATTCGTGCCCCTCGTAGTTAAATCCACTCTGTTCTTTATAGGGACATCTCATCCTATTTGATTACTTGTGTGAATTATGTCTGTTGATAATTAGTGTGCTGAATAAATAGTTAAAAAGCATTATGGCAAGTCGTCTTCACTTCATCCCACACCTCTAGCCGGGTCCGAGAGTAGGTCCCGTGTGTTACATGTTGATCTACTCAAAATATTATTTTGAGAGACATATTCTTCTAAGTATGTGTATGGAATGGGGTTCCACGAAATCACTTTCTAGTTCTATGGGTTCCATGAGAGTTGAAAAAGTTTGAAGACCACTTCTTTAGACCTTTCTGATTACGTTTGAGCGGGGACATTTTAAGGCTGGTCTTATTTGGCCTTGGGTCTCGGGATAGGGGGAGGAGGGATCACCTCGTTTTCAACTTGTCCTCAATAAGATCCCGACCCAAATAATTTTAATAATCAAATGTTATTCTAGATATATTCTCTGAAAAACTGGGATTTTCGAACTCTATGCCAACTGGCAACAGTGGCAAAGCTGCATTATTATGCCATATTCGTCCAGCATATACCATTATTCCTTATTAGTCGAAAAGTGGCAGTCAGTCGAACTGGTCCGAGCCTAGGTTTAAGAGATTGTGAACTATGCTAATGTATTTGTTACGAGTTACCCAGGGCCGTTCTTAACCTCCTGGGAGCCCTAGGCACTTCAAATTGTAGCCCCCCCCCACACTATTCCGTCTCCTTCAGCAGTTCCTTCCTTGTCAGTTTTGGTTCGGAATGATTTTCCCTTAACTCTTTTACTCCTTTCCTTTTCTTTGTTTTTTTCTCTTTGGAGAGTCTTTCCATTATCCACCATCTAAGGACCCGTCGTGTCCTGGACTGACAACCGGCAGCCGTTAAGGAAGGATAGTGGGCGCTTTGGACCCTCTTGTTTATTTCTTACCTTACGGCATCCAGAACCACCCACACACCCCATATGTAAATTAGTGCAGTAAATTAATGAAATCGTTTGCAATTACAGTATAAAGTTTACATTATTGTATGAACTGTTGTGTGTTATGTTAAATTGTTAATTATCATCTTTTTCATCGTTTATCTCGCTTTACTGTCTTTTACTTTTAGATATCCGTATTCTTTGCTGATTTACTATCATTGTACTTGTACAACGAATGTTTCCTTCGAGCTTTGATCAATGAAAAATTGTTAATGACATCATTGTAACGTCATTTTGAGTGCATAGCAAAATCAAACTGTTAAGCTTTTCGTTTTCTATAGTGGATCTCATTCCAGTCTCTCTTAAGAGTAGAAAAGCTTCTCTCTGCTGTACAGTTACAGGAAGAGTCAAGTAAGTTCTAAATTTGGGAAGGTATTTTCCAACTTATTTTTCTTGATGTAGGAAGAGATAATTCTTGTTGTTATTTTTTGCACCTTAATATACATTTCGAAGTGCTTACATTCTTACACAAACTGCTCTTCATCGATGCTTTGGGGGGTAGCTTTGAGCCAAGTATTTCGCCTATTTTGTCACATCTGCTAGCTCCTTTTCATGAAGATATCTGAAAATCTAGAATCTTGTGCTGAGAGCTTCATAGCAGTGGCTATGAAGCTCTCATAATTTTATTTTTTCTCTCTTTTTTCACACTCCAACTTTTTATGTCCCCCCCCCCCAAATCCTAAGCCGAAAAGTGGCCTGGAGTTACGGTTTGTACGAGTATTTGCCACATACTGTCTACTTAAAAGAATTGTAAGAGGTACCTAGCCTTCAATTGGAGCCTACGACCTCAAGAAGTCTTAAGATGACTCTTGTCTTTGAGTGTCTGAAACATTGTTTTTTGTTTGTTTTTGTTTTTAAAACAGCTATTTTTTTTTGTTTTTTTTGGCACCCAGTACTTTAATAATTTTTTTTTATTTTTTCATTAGTAATTAGTCAATAATTTGTTTCATGTTGTACACAAAAAAAATTACATTGCTACTTTTTTTATATTATTCTGGGCAACATTTTTCGATGTTATATTATATGGTTATGTGTTTCATTATCCTATATTTTAAGACTTATTTAATGACCATTGTATCGAGTGGTTATGGTAGAAATCTCTGGTCAACTCTTTGATTCGTTTGAGTCGTGGTGCCAATGAAAGAATTCTGCGAAGTTGAACTAATGAATAATTAAATCTGTAGAAGCTTGAAGTTCTTACGTTGGAGTGACTAGAGACTAGCATGCCAGCTCAAGTGTTCTCCTTGTGATTTGATCTTGGCTCAGCGAGATACTGCTAATAGCACAACATTAATAAACGTTCAAGCAGTCAATTCAAACTTAAAAAACTGAAGGGGTTTTATTTCTTAGAATGTATATCGTACATTAAAATCTACGCATATTTAATCAAGAAATTTCCCCTAAAAATTATTCAAACACACTGCTGTCCACACAAAATATAACACCAAGAAGATCCAGAGATATCACAGCAAAATTTATTTGACAGATAACATGTTGTACAAAGATCTAATGATTAAAATTACAACCCCTTGTGACGTGTGGATGATGACAAAATCAGTAGTTAGTGTGGCAACCATTGTTGGCTATAACAGCTGCCACATGCCTCGGCATAGAATCAAAGAGGCTTTGGATGAATCGGTGGGGTACAGCAGTCCATGTATTGCCGGTACGGCTTCCATATATTGCCAAAATTGATCTGGTGTACCAGCGGGTGGTGTATCCGTTGTACAAACATGGACCACACGTTTTCGATTGGCGATAGATAGGGAGAACAAACAGGCCAAGGAAGCAATTGAATCTGATGGGTAAAGAAGAGCTCTTGAGCATTGCGTGCCACGTGTGGTCGCGCATTATCCTGTTGGAATATGGTTGAGGGAATGTATGGGAGGACCACGGGCTCCAACACCTCAAAGATGTAACACTTTTATTCAGTGTACCTGCAATACGTACAAGAGAGGTGCGGCAGTGAAATCCAATACCACCCCAAACCATGATACCGGGTGCAGGACCAGTGTGGAGATACTTAACGCAACAGTTCAGCAGCCTCTCACCACGGTGTTTTCAAACCCGAATCCGACCATTGTGATATTGCAGGCAGAGGTGGGATTCATCAGTAAACACAATGTCGATCCATTCCGTTGTCCATGTCCGCCGTTCATCTCACCATTGGCGGTGCAAACGCCTATTGTTTCCAGTCAAGGATAAACGAAGCAATGGATGCCTTGCGGACATTCCACTCTGCTGCAAATGGCGTCGAAAGGTATGAGAGGTCACCGAATGATCTGTAAAAGACTGAATCTGTTGTGCTATGGTTCGTGATGGGGCTGCGTGATCCATCACTGCCATGCGCACAATCTGCCTTTCATCACAGGCAGTGGTGCAACGAGGTGGGCACGATCGACCCCGCCAGTCCGTCGTTTCCTCCTCCATCCAGCAATAACAGATCCGCATCACAGTTGTTTGGTTTCATCTAAGATGCTGACTCTTTTCTCTAAAGGATAATTTGCAATTCTAATCTTCCTCGGTCGAATTCAGAAACTTAGTCAAAAGACGCTCGAAGTCTTCCACGAGGTACAAGTAAACAGCTTAGGGGGAAAAAACCCTTACAATTGCCGTACCTTAAATTGCCAATCTGTTCTCCCCTTATATAGAGCTTGGGGGTGGCGCTGTAATCACCCGTGATGTACATCTGCGCTATAATGCTTATGATTTGCATATTTCACCGCTGCCAATGTGTGATGTAAATTTCACATGGTTTTCATGTTTCCTTCAGGATGTTGCATTTTGTGTGGCCAGTAGTGTTATTACAGAGATTATAATTGCTTTTTCAATTAATTTCGTATAAACGACCCAGGTGTTTGTGACGGAATTTGTAATTCAAGAGGTGGTTTAAAGGATGAGTTAAACATCTCAGCAAGTACCGCACTCTCTTATTTTCCATCCTGAGTGATAACTTTGAGCTCGAGTTTCTGTTAAAAGCAAAGCAGCCACACATTTAAAGCACCGTATTTTGCATAATGGCATTTAGAGCAATTGAAACTTAACCCCGCGTACCATGCAAAATATTCGTGTCCACAATACCACAGCCTCATGCCGTACTTAAGTATAAAATTTATTAACTATTTGCAAAAATATTTGATATATATTCTTAATTATACTTAGAAATTGTGCGTAGGAAGGACTAAGAGATATTATCTCTCTATATAAAAATGGATGTTTGTATATATGACCTTGCTTCACTCCAACACTGTTCAACCGATCGTTTTGAAAATTGGCATATATACGTATTTTTATGTGGAGAAGGTTCTTGTGTTCTTGTGCTATCCTCTGTGTTGCAGCTCTCCATCAGATGGCGCTTCAGCATATCAACTTCTGCACCGTTCAAACAATCGCGAAGTTGCCAACTTGGCCGCCAAAGATGATGCCAACTTGGGTCTATCACCAACATTACGCCATGTTTCCATTGAATCACCATTATAATGTAACGAATGGCGTTGCTTGCGAATATTATAATTTTAACGTAAAATAAATATAACAAAATGTAATATTAACGTATTACACATCCAGATATAGATTATTTACACTATTTTAACGTCCACTACACAAAATTTATAATAATGTGTTACTTTTGCTGAGCAGAAAGCGGCTTAGGAAGGTGTTTTCAAAAATCGACCCGCAAGAGAGCTACGGGGCATTATAAATTAAAAATAAAACCAATTTTTATCAGCTATTAGATCTACAGACTTAAAATTTAACAAATATTGTTTTTTTTTTGTTCAGTTGAGATAGGCAAAACGCTTTTTTTGTGTGTTTAATTTGCAATTCCCGTAAAATTAACTCATTAAAAACTTCTTTATCCTTCAATCTGTATTGTTTAATTTTTCAGTTCACCCGTGCGAAGAACAGGATTACCTGATAGTGTAAATGTATAATTGAAATAATGAATAAATAAAAAATAATAGTTAAGAATTATTTCATTAATAGATAATTATCTTCACTTTTAAGCAATTAATATTTCTGAAAATTTCATTAATAAAAAATAATAAATACTTTATTAAAATTATTCTTACTCTCATAAGCAAGTAAAATCATCCAAAAATATTGTGGATACATATTAACACTTTAATAAATAATTGTTTCATTAAATTATTTTATTAATCTGCACAAGTGTTTCAATTAATCATTAATTATTTTTATAAAAAAATTCATTATTTTTTCATGGATTGATTTTCATTATTAATATTATCATTCCGATAAATAATTATAATTTATTTACCTAAGATATTCTAGTATCAATGAACGAACGCAATACCTTTTTAATTGTATTTTATATTGAAGACAAATATTCTTCATAAATTGAAACTTTAACTTTTCAATTAGAAACATATTATATAATCTCATGAAATATGTATCAAATATTCCTTATGAATAGTTGAAATTTTTTTTATGATTGGTTTGCAAAACATTTATGTATTCTCGTTTCTTGAATTTTGATGGTTACGTTTTTTGTTTGTTAAAATTGGGACGAAGTAAGAAATATTGTCAAAAAACGAAAAGTTAAACTTAAGATAACTCATGTCATATTTATTTAATTGTCAAAGTCAGTTTATCTATCTGATCCCATAAAAATACTTTTAATCAAATATTTTGTAAAAAAATTAATTAATAAATATTAATTTTCATACGATTCATTGCGTAATTTTATAAAAACCTTAGAAATTTAATCGTTTGCTCAAAATTAAACAAATGAATATAATCTCGAAATCTTTCAAAGGCACACGCTATTTTTTTAAACTAATATTTATTGTTCAATATTTATTGACATAATTTATGAAAGGATTTTGAATCCATGTAAGTATGAAAATTAAAAAAATCATCTAAAAAATAATGTAACATAACAGGGTAACAATGTGTAAAAATAATTATAATTTACTTTTCTATCAACATAGAAACAGACTCTAGGAAAAATTCTTTTGTGTTAATGCAATATTTGTTCGCATAAGGAGCGAACAATAAAATAAATGTAAGTATCTATTAAATATATTTATTGACAACTGTAAAGTGTGATTCTTCACTTTGATATGTTATTTATTAAAAGTATTACTTATAGTAAACTTCTTGCTTGTTCAGTGTATTGCTTATTTGCAAACTCTCTTTCTCATTGTTTTTTCTGTTTCATTGATTTCCTTTTTAAAAAAAAGAATTTTTGTATGGAGCAGTAATCATTATACCAAGTATCAATCCGTCGACCATTTTCTCTAAATCAAAAGCTGAATATGCAACCAATAATGAAAATACGTTTCTGTGCTTCCTCAAACTCAATAACTTTGACCAAAAACCAATATATTGCCTCAATTTTCTTTTCTTATTTTTTTGCGAAAAAAAGATTAAAAACTGGGACCTTCTAAGGAAGAAAGCACAATGAATTATTTCTAGATACAGGGTCTTGAATCATGTTGTTAGATATTTTTCATATTTAAAATGTAATTCGATATTTTGCTAAAATAATTGGATTTTATAGTACTTGCATGTATATTTTGTTTTTCTCAGTTATTATATTATTACTTTCCTCGTACATTACTCATTTTTTCACATTTGCAATACTATTTAATCCCATTTTGCTCCATTTAAAGTTTATAGTACACACACACACACACACACGCACATACACGCACGCACGCACGCACGCACCACACACACACACACACACACACACACACACACACACACACATACAGTTACTTATTTAACAATACCAGTAAGACATTATTTCTTTATACCTGTTATATAATACCAGTAATACTTTAACTCTTTTCTCAATTTATATCATGCTTTAAGTGTCAATGTTGGTGTAAATTACAGTTTCTATGATTTAGAAATTAACTGCAGCAAAATAACAGTTTAGGTCTCAAAAAATTGTCATTGTGGTTTTACCTTGATTAACTAAAGTAATATAAAACAACTTCGACTACAAAGTATGTGTTGTGTTTATACAAAAAAAAAAAATGTTATATATAATTGAATATTATTTAAAAACAATCACCATATTTTTTAAATTTTATTATGGAATGCACATTTTAAATATACAAGGCAAAATAAACAAAGAAATAGATGCAAATATGATTCTTAAACTTCGATTCTAAAGTGGAACGAAAAAAAAAATAATAATAACTATTGCTCCTAGTGCATATGCAGCAAGCATATAATTTTGATTTTTTTCCATCAAAATTCTGTATCGAACAACAGGAGAAGAATACTTTTCAATTGACTAGACAGCCACTCACCCTAGAAAAGCTTTCAGTGCTTTTTACACAATTTTACAACACAAACATATACTAGCAAAATACAGAATGTATGAGAAAATATACAATTAATGGCAAAGTTTTTACATTTTGGTCGTGCCATTAAATCTATTTTATAGGTAAATTCTGTAACATAACAAAGCTAAGAGAATAATTTGTTAGTTGATGATATTAGATTAAAATATACCCGTTTATTGTCTGCCTAGTTTGGGATAGATGGATAGTTAAGTCTATTGTATTCTATTATATATTTATAGCTTAAAATTAATTAATAAATACTTTTCAACTTTATCATAGTGACAAGCAGCTAAAGAAAAATTGCAACTGATTATTCGTAATTTATTATTCGTATCATATTTAAGTTTCTATGGTGAAAAGTAATATATTTATTTTTTTAATGTTTCGATAATATTTCCGCATATCTCAATTAGAACACTTGAAGTGATATATGTAATTTTTATTGCAGTATTATAAATTAAGCCATATATATCGATTATTATACCTAAAGTTATTTTAATTTATGAAATTTCGTAAATTACGCTCCAGATGTGAGATTTAATTCGAAAATGTCTAACCAAATTAAAGTGTGATAGATTTTATAATGATTGAAATCTATAAAAAATTTTTGTTCGTTTGAAGTAAATTATTTCTGACCGTATCTTTCCCTTTCTTATCATTTATTACTTTAAAGTATAAGAATGTTTTATTTTCTTTAATAAATGTGATTTTCTTAAAAATCATAACAGTTTTTTTATTTATATAATTTTATATTCTAAAATTTTATCAGCAATTAACTTTTCCTTCCTTTTTTATGTGAAAGGAAAATTTTATCATTTATTATTATATTAAATCTTACAAATAATAACCGGGGAAATATAAAGTAATATTTTTTGTATAATTAAATGACACCTTTCCTCCCCAAATCATAGATAAATTTCCAAACAATTCTCAGCTTTAAGCAAAATGTGAAGGTTATTTTAATATTAGAAAAGATAAAACTTATAATTTTTTTTATCTAACTGAGTTTTGAAAAGTTATTGAATTAATTGATATTCAACCACAATTTGATACACAAAAAGCAAAAAAAAAAAGTACTACAATATACTTATTTTTGTAAAAAGACTTGGTTTAAAAATGAACGAATTAAATAAAACATTTAACAAAAATATTTAGATAAAGTAACTAATGATGAAATGACAAAACATAAATTTTACATTCCTATTACAAAATGAGTCATATTAAGTGATATTTAGTGATACACTGATTGATAATGGGGAAAAAAATGTGAATGAAAATGTATATTGGAATGGTAAATTTAGAACTCTCTTACAAATACAAAGACAACAATTGCAAATTTACATAATATTCTGTCTAAATAAAATCATGATTAAAAAAATACACTTAATGTAAAAATATAAAATATATGTATAGAAATGTACATTTCATAAAAAAAAAAAATTAACATAAAAATTGCATTACGTTCAACAAATGTTGGCAATAAATGTTTTGTCTTTTTTCCTTCGAAATTAACTCCTTGTTCGCCATATACTGAATTAAAAACAGAATGCCATGTTTGCAAAATTATTGATAAACTGAAACTTAGTCATGCTTAGCAAGTATTCTTCCATATCCTAAATTCCAACCCTAGCACTGGAAGTATTACGAGCAGTTGAAAAAAATGCAATTGAAAGATTAATATAAATATTTAATATACACTTTAAGATAACGTTAAGAAAAAATAGGTATTTTTTTGAATAATATAAATGAATTTTAATTTGAAATTCAAAGAGAACAATTGATGCGAGGTACTTTAAATTTTAAAATATAGTTAGAAGCAAATTATGTTATTTGAACGGTTATTTTTTAATTTAGAAGCTCTATTATCCTTAGCATGATTACTGTTCATTAGTTATTCTTTTCCATCACTAAAATTTGCATAATTCTTTAAAAAAATTACTTAAATGTAAAAAGTAATCAAAACCAAAATAAAACACCTTTTGGCACCTTTGCTATTATTAATTACAATTTTTGAGCAAAGTTTAAAATTCAGAAAGCGCTGAAAAATTAGGCATTCAAACAACTAATAGCGTTATGGTAATAATTTGATATGAGACTTTCATTTTCAGATCAAGAATCAACTGAAAAATATAAGCCCATGAAATATAAATCTATTCATTGCAATTAATAATAATTAGAGCTAAAAATGGAATCATTGTCATTTAATATTTTATAGATAACATTTCTCTTACAATAAGCAACATATTCATATAGTAATACTTCGCAACGACTAAAATACAAACAGTATAGCCATTTACAATGTTATTTAATTACAAACAATTCACATAATTTAAAATATGCGCAATATAACCTTGAGAAAAAATTCCGGAATTGAAATAATTTAAATTAAAACTCTACAACGAGAGAACATAAACTTTCTCAAAGACAAAGACAAAACCACAAATATATATCATACAAAATGAAAACTGATAAACATCAATATAGTGATTAATACAATTTCTATACAGCTAAAAATAATTCCTACTTCTAATACAAGATTAATTGATACAGATCTTTCATAAAGTGTCCACTGCCTCTCTACGGGTTATTATAGCAAATTTATTAGATTAATCCTAAGGATATTAATATTTCAAGAAACCATTGCTTGTGTGACAGGCATTCCGTTTATAAAATAGACAATTTTGTTGAAGTAAAGATTAACAATTATATACATCCGCTTCCGACATTAATTTAATTTTTTAACAGTTCAGAAAATTCGAATGCATAAGAATAATGTAAGGATCAATTATATTTCTGTAAAAATAAAACTTCGTAATCTTTCCGAATTGGTTCATGATTTTAAGTTTCATTCTCAGTTTGGTCCTCTTCCAGGTATACTGTTCTGTATTGTTTCTCCTGCAAAGGAAAGAGTTAGTTTTAAAAGAGATCCTATAAACATTGAAACAAGGTAATTTTTTTTATAATACTGAGATAAGAAACTAAATTCAAATAAATGTAACATGAACAGGAGTACAAAAATTGGTTTAAATAAATCAAACTTAAGGTTCATAAGTAAAAAAAAAAAACATTATAAAACTGTGAACTTTGAATATATTTTATAACTTAATCCATATGAAAAAAATGAAATAAAAATGATTTTATCAATCAAATTTATATCTTAAAATTTGTTTTATTGCTAATTTTATCATTAAAGAACTTGATAACAAATAAATGTTATTTAAACGTATTTATCTTAATATATTGAAAGATACATACTTAACATGCTTATTATTTAAACATATTCGTATTGTAATGTTTTGAAAAAATGATTACCAATTGTTATTTCACCATTAAATAGAAAGATTTTTTTTTTTTATGATTGAGCAATTTTGTCTTTCTTTTTTTATTCATTAGAAATTATGGGGAATAGTTATTCGTTATAAATGCCTTTATTGCGTTTTAAATCTTTAAAAAAAATGAAATTACAAAAACAATTTCATTGATTAAGAAAGTGACTTTTTATTTAAAAATATTTCTTAAAAATGACAGGATAAATTTTTTTTTTAGGAACAGCTTATTTCTGTATATCTTAAGTGTTTTTACTCTATTGTAGAAATTAATCTGTAATTATTATAATTTGTAAAAGCGTATTTTAGTAAACTAACGATTTTTCAACATTCATTAAAATATCCTATTTGGTAATTAATTATTATTTTTCCTTTAAAGAAACTTTTCAAAGTCCCTGGACAAATCAATAATTACGAGAACCTTAAAATTTCACTTAAGCATACATTGAATGAATATATATTACGGATTAAAAATGCTTTACGAAAATGTTCTCTCTTTTAATTGTTTAACCACAATCACTTACATCAAGGGTGTCAAACTCAAAGGCTAACTTGGGCCAAACAAACAAGGTTTAACTTTACGTAAACACACACACACACACACACATACATAACATATATATATATGTGTGTGTGTGTGTATTTAATTATATATACATATAATCTTAACTCTATACTAGTAAGTACTCGTAATCTATTAAATATGTTAACGTTATATTAATAGTATAGTGTATTTTATTTAGTAATAACTAAAATTTTGTAATACTCTTCTTCTTTTCCCTATGGCCCAGTGTATGGGTAGATTACGGGTGAAGATTGACGTCAGAAAAGTTTGTTTAAACCTGCAATCTTGGTTCCTAAGGCCAAGAGTTTACTATTGTACTACTGTGGTTAACTTATCTTACTCTCTCTTGACTAGTTATACTTAGGATTATAAATATTTGTATTTATTTTGGACTATATATAAATGCATGTATATATATATATACAGAAATGTGAAATTATTTCGAATAATACACTATAATACACGTATATAGAAGAACAAGAAAAACTTAATGTTTGTGTCCTGACACTTGACATCTCTTTTTAGCTACTATTTTTCTTATTTTGGAAGAAATTTTGCTTGCAGTGATTACTTTCAAAACTGACCCATGGTGAGCGCCCTTAATACTGTTTCCAATAGGAGATTTATTTCCTCTTATAACTGAAAATAACTGCTCGCACATATAAGTACGTCCAAACATGAAAATAATTTCATATACTAATTTTTGAGTATTTCCAAATATGGCTGGTAAATATTTGTTTAATTCAGGTACATCCACTTCAAAGAATTTTGCCTTCAAATTTGAGTTGCACTGAATTTAGATCATCCCCATTTACATATGGCTGGTTACTGAGCATATATTTATTGAGAAAATTGAAGAAAACAAACAAAATTTGTCTTCCAAAGAATTTTAAAATCCTTAAATCTTGTTTAAAAATCAGTTCTAAATTAGAAATTTTTATGCGTATTTTTTGATACAATGCAGTATCATTAAACTGATTTGTAAATATTGCGAGTCGGGAAATGTGTTAAATCTTCACTTTTCAATTGATTTCCCCAAAGATTATACATTATTGTGTACCGATATATAAATAATATTCGCTGTGGGTCGCGAGTTTGACACCCCTGATTTACATTATGGACAAAATAAGACAAATTCAACTATGCAAAGAAGTGAAACTGTTAAACATAAGATAACTATAATAGAAAACAGAAGAAAATGGGGGGGGGATCTCTAAAAGCGTGCATTTATATGTTCTTAGATACACAATCGTTTCATAATTTTTTTTAATATGAATAAAATCAGAAATTTCCGTGAAACAGAGTGAAGTATAGTTCAAGAGAAAGATTTAAGTTGAGCATGGCAGAATGCAAGTGCACTTAAACTTTGCTTGCAAGCATACATAACAAATATACCTTTTATATACTGGACGGCATTTCTAAAGTAGAACTTAATTATCATCAATTGGAAGGCGTCCAAGAACCTTGAAGAGCCTCGGTTTCAGATTCCCAATACACCTGAGCAAGCAATCGATTTAAAAAGCTATTTCTTTTTGAAAAATATTTTATTATGGATGGAAAATAAATGATAAACAAATAAGCAATGATTCTCTTTAAAAATACCAGGTATAAAATGGAGAAATTTTATATCATTTGAGTAAATATTTAGAAGTTTGGTAAATGAATGGGTAAATGAATGGTAATGAATGTACAGGGTGGTCATAATTAAACTGCAAGTGTTCAAGGGGAGCTGGAGGGAAAACTAACAGGAATATTCCAGTGAAACTAGGTATCTACACGTTTCAGAACATGCGCAAATCAAATATGCAAAGAAAAAAAATCGTCATTTTCACCCGATAGATGGCGCTGTGCCATGTTTCAATGCTTATCTACGGCATATATGCAAATTCTAAGCCCATCGAACACATCGGGTGAAAATGGCAATTTTTTTCTTTGCATACTTGATTTCGCGCATGTTCTGAAACGTGTAGATACCAAATTTCACTGGAATATTTCCAGTGGGTTTCGCTCCAGCACCCCTTGAACACTTGCAGTTCAATTATGGCCCCCCTGTATTTATAATGTTTATCAACAAGAAGATTATGCGCAGTAAACTGTAAATGTTATAAATTTATATATATTGCTATTTTTTGTGCCTTTTCGAATAAAAATTCGCATGCATGTTTTTTGTATTTCAGAAGTAGGTAAAAATGACAGAGCGAATATTTTAAAAACAATAAAGTTCTATCTGTTAATTAAGTATCAACCTGCGACGGTCTTCTAATATTTATAAAAAAGAATGTACCTGAGACAAATAATGAAAGAAAAATGATAATTTTACTAATTTGTTGAATTCCAATACAAAATAAAAGTATAGTAATTAATAAATAGTTAGTCAAAGAATAATTTTATTTGTGAGAAAAAAAACTAAAAATATTTAAAAATTTTTATATTCTTCTTTTTTAAAATTTTTTAAATAAACTACTGCAGTTAAATTTCACATAAATAAAAATTAAGTAGAATATCACAACATTCCTTCTTAAATACTCGATACTTTCACGTTATGATCAATAATAAAAAATTCTTCAGAAAGAAAGCTTTTCAGAATAAATTTTGTATATTCATTAACAGTATAAAATTGCCGGAGTTTTTTCATTATATTTCTGTAATTAAAATCGAAAGATAAATTCTAAGATATTCCTAAATAGATTTAAGTTCAGTAGGTAAATTTAAGTGGCATTGCAATTTTACCATGACTCACTGAATATTTCTTAAATTTAACATTGTTAAAAGAAGTATCAAACTATTAAAAATATAAAATAAAACAAAGAAAGAAAGAGAAAACTGAAACTCAATTACCCATACATGTTTAAACTTTAATGATATTTTTTGTATTACATTTACTGAGGAGTCATTACGAAAATAAATCAATAAAATAGCTCAAAAAGGAGTATTTAATAAAGGAATACGAAACGAAAAAATTTAAGCAAAGGGGATAAACATTAAATAAAAATGTAAATAAAAACAATTCAGTATCTCAGCAACACACAATGAAGTATATTATTACCTTATTACTTCCGACTCTGATTGTGCGGAACTTGCCCAGGATGCCCTTTTTCTTGTCGCTGAACGCAACACTATCGAAATGCTCCTCCTCGTCTTCGTCGATGGCGCAACTTTCGGCGGCTGGAAGTTCACAGTCTTTAGAAGAACTTGATTGCACTAACTTCATGTACTTGAATTCCAGTCTACAAGGGAACAGAAATTAAAGGTTCATTGAAAATTTTTTTAATGTTTATTGTGATTGATTATTTGCTGCAGGAAAGAAATGATATGAAATTAAGAATCTGAAAATTTTGGATTGCTATCTTATGATATACAAGAGGTGATACACACACAGAAGTAAAAAAAATGAGACTAAGTGTGTAGCTTGAAAAAAAATATGAAGTTGGCAAGAACTGTTTTGGTGACGTCATCCCACGCATCTACTCTATCCATGTGGCCAATTTCGCCTTAACCGACCACGCTAGTTGGGAGTACTACGCCATTGAGTGAACACGCGCAACTGCATTCTGCCGGGAAAATGTCGAATCAACATCAAGTTTCTTGTGAAATCAGCCACAAAAACCTTTCAAATATTACGTAAGGCTTATAGAGATGAATATTTGTCTCGTGCACATGTGTTAGAATGGCATAAGTGGTCTTCGGGGGGGAATTGGCAGTGTGGAAGATGATGAATGTGCTGGGCGCTCAAGGACAACTATTACAGACCAAAACATTGCAAAAATTCGTGATATAAGTGGATTCTCACCCACATCAGTGGCTAGACTGTTAATCAACACTACTACATTGAAGTACTAAAAAGACTTTATGAAAAAATTTGGTCAGAATCGGAGAGTTAAGGATGGATGTTGCCCCTGCTCACACGGCCCTATCTATCAAGCAGTTTCTGAAGTGCAAAAACATTACTGTGATGGGGAATTCACCTTACTCACCTGATTTGGTACCACATGTGGCTTTTTGTATTTCCTACAGTTAAATCTTGCTTAAAGGGAAACCATTTTACCTCAGTTGAACAGGTTCCGGCACAAAAACAGGGAATCTCCTGAAGGGCCTTCCAAAACCCTCGTTCCAGAACTGTTACCAGCAATGGCAGCACCGAATGTAGAAGGGAACTACTTTGAAGGTGATATTGTCACTTAGAACTTATTCTGTAAGTACAATGATTTATTGGACCAGTCTCGGATTTTGTTTTTGTGTGTCACACCTCGTACATAAACATAAGTAAGAGTAGTATCCTAGTATAGGGAATAGTGTTCGATCAGAATAGGTTCTCCCTACATTTTTCATGTTTTAGGCCTTAATAATGCAATGTTTTTGGTCTGTATACACATTTTCTCTATGTCTATTTTGTTAACTTTTTTTTCAGGTTTTCTGAATTGCTTTCTCCATTTTCAGGATTCCTTCAATTTGATTTTAGGAACAGGTTTTTTTGTCAATGTTAATTAAGCATAATTGTATAACAATATATTCACTTTAACGAGATAAATTTTTGAATCTTAAAATCAGGGAATCTTAAAGATTTGTCTAAGGGAAACATATTGAAGAGTTTCATTTAATTCTTGTTGAGAAAAGGTGTTAAAACTGATGAGGAAAAAGACATCTATCAATTTACCACGTTTTTATTAACTCGTTTTCTTGTCTGTCCGGTTAGAATTGGTATTTCATTTTAAACTAACTTTCCAATGAGCTAGAGACTTGAAATTTAAACCGTAGCTCAGAAGTGAACGACAGTGCATGAAAATGTGAAAAAAGTTGTAGTCTTGAATCCGGGCAGCCGAAGAAGGCAGCCCTATTTCGACAAAAGGCCCGTAACTCTGGAACTTACACGAACAAGGACCACCTGTCGAGCACCGGTAGAGTTGTGTCTACGTTTAAAATTTCGTTGCTCTGGGGTCAAAGATACTCTGGGGTCTGGGGCCGCCAGGATACCATATTTCTTTATTAACTCGCTTTATTGTATGTTTGTCACGGTGGAATTTTGTAATGTATTTTAAACTAACTTTCCGATGATCTAGAGACTTAAAATTCGGACAATAGCTCAGAAAAAGATGACAATGCATGAGAATGTAAAAAAAAACTCTAATGTCAAGCCCGGGCTCCTGAAGAGGCGGGCCCCTATTTCAATAGGGAACTTACACGAACTTACTCCGGAACTTACACGAACAAAGACCACCTGTCAATAGCACTGGTCGAGTTGCATCTACGTATACAATTTCGTGACTCTGGGGTTAAAGATAACCATGTTTCTTGTTACACGGAAGAATTTTGTAATTGATTTTAAATTAACTTCCCGATGAGCTAGACTTGAAATTTGGACTATAGCTCAAAAGTAGACAATGCCTCAAAATGGTTATAAAAACATGGTACATAAACAAAATTGTCAAGAAAATTATTATATTTATTTTAAATATGCCTACATGCGGTGAGAAAACTGAATTTGGCTGGAAGAAAAAGTTTCATATTACGTTGAATTATGTAAAATTAACAAACAAGTTAATGAGATTTTGAAGATTGCTCAATTCTTTTTTTAGGTTTTCTAAATGGTGGAAAAAAATTATTCCCTTCGATTTAAGTAGAGTGAAAAAAGAAGAAAAATAAAATTGACTCTATAAAAGAATTATATTACTGAAATTAAATTTCGAAAATGTTACTTGAAGGATATTTTTGACCATATCAGCAACCACAAGAAATTGGGAAAAAATAAAAATCTGCGAAAAATATACGTAACTATAAAATAACACGGTAGTAAAAAAAAAAAATGGCACATTGTAGGAAGTACTCTTAAAGTATTTCTATTTCGTGAGTTAAGAACATTATATTCCTAGAAATTCAATCAAAACAACTTTCTAAAACAGTAATCAGTAATTTTATCAAATATAAATTATCTTTAAGAGACATGCTGATTATACAAAGCCATTGGATAATTGGGAATAGATATTTCTTTGAGAAGAAAAACGAGTTGAACAAGATTGAACCTGCACTATACACACACGTTAGATAAAAAACTTTGGCTAATATAATCTTACTTTCTGTTCTTCTTCCAGAAGTAGACCACCATGACGAGGAGCAGGACTCCTATTCCGACCCCAGCCCCGATCAGGAGTTGTAGCTGTTTGGGGATGACGGTGCAGGGAACGGTTTGCCTGAAAGCTGCTTCCGAAGACCCATCTGGCAATATGCATCCTTGAGGAGATATGTAATGGAGAGTTTGCTTACCCTGGACACATTCACCCCTCACAATCTGAAATGTAAAAAAAATTAAATTCGTTAACTCACAAGGAAGACAAAAACAAAAGAATTTGTGCAGCACTTGTTCGGCGTTGCACAGGCTGTTTTCAATGCATAGCTTTCCCCCCATTTTTCTACAGGGAAATTTCCCCTTCCCCTCTAGACATCAGCATTTCCTAATGATTTCTTTATTTATATCATTAAAGCTCCCTTTTTAATAAATTATAGCTTAAAAAAACTAAAAAACACCATTTTACAGTTAATTGAACTGAATTGTAACTGAATCTTTTAGTCACCAAATCTGGAAATGGGATCTGAAATGAGTCGCCAGATGCGGGATGGGATCTAAAAATGGGAAATCGTTAATGCTGATGATCCTGATCAGGACAATGGAACAAAATTATCAAATTATCGGTCCTGGACAAGTGAGCAAAATTTCGAATTAATCTGACTTTTAAAGTGGGTAAAAATGGAGTTCAATGATTCCGGTACATACAAGTGAAGTTTACAAAGGGTGTTAAAAACATCTTCTACTTCTCTCCCTTGTTCAAAAGGTTTCTTTCACCTCCGTTCTATTTTTAGACTGATAGGGGAAGAGAAACCTTGGTTAGTAAATGTTTTCACCCGAATCATAAACTTCATGAATTTCAGTTCAGTTCAGTTTCTTCAAAAAAGGAAAAGATAATGTCTCAACATCAGTAAATAACAATAAGTATCTTACCTGGTAATCACTTTCTGTGCACACTCGGCAGGCGAGTCGGGTCTTCCACAGAAAATGAAAGTTGCATCCATCGCAGGTGCCATCAGAGCAGGAGGTAGGAGGGGAGATGACCCCGCTGCCTTCCATGTTGCTGTCGCATCTCAAAGTGATGGTAGTGCTTCTTCCTTCACTGCACGCTTGGGTCTTCCTGTAAAGTGGGAAAATCAGTTAATTATCTAGTGAGTATTATTTGTTTCCAAAGTGAATATTTTGTTTTTATTATTTGTTTTTTTTCTCTTAAAGTATCATTTGTATCATTATATTTCTTTTCCATGTTCATCCTTAAAGCAATAGCTACATTGTAAAAATAAGACAGTAAAATTATTTTTCAATATTTTATTTCTTATTAACATGAGAGTGTGATTAACAGATCACTCTTTTTAGTATATCTTCTAATTTAAAATAGAGGAAAGATCGCACATTAGAAATTAGCTAATTTAATGAACAGGAATAATTTGTGAAGAGATTAAAATATTGAACTAAACCAAAAAATTATCTCATAAGAAATATTGATTACAAAATCATACAAGTTTACTCGTTCTATGAATACAGTAGAACGTCGTTTATCCGAATCGATTGGGATCGGACACCGTTCGGATACGATTCGTTCGGAAAACCGAATGTGATCGTTGTAGTATATGAAACCGGACACTATACGAATATTGAAAATCATCATATGCGAGAAACGTACTTGGAGAAAACGCAAAAGAGAGACAAATGTCGCAATTTTACCTTGATTGTGGAAAATAATCACTTATTTTTCGTTGCACCATTGTACATCTTCGTTTTTTCCTGCAAGGTCTCTGATTCTCTTGAGCAACAGTAGTTGAGTAGGACAGCACTCTGATTGTTGTTCGTACCACTCCATAGCTGTCTCTAACGCAAAAAACGCGTCAGCATTTGATGGACCCTTTCTACTTTCGTTGTTGTTCCCATCACTTATGGCCTCACGCGAAACAACTGTTGAGCTCATTGCACTGTTCGAAAACGTATCCGACTTTGGTCGGATATTTGAGGCTCCGGATAATAAACGTTCGGATAAACTACGTTCTACTTTATATTAAAAATATTCTAAATAGTTTACTTACTCGGGTGATGTGTAAAAGAAATGTATGTCTGATTGTCCTTCAGAGCCTAAAATAGTAATTAAAACAGTTAAGTTGTTTAAAAATTGAAAAATGTAAAAATGAGTGTAAGTGCCGCATTATTAGAAATTTGAATTAAAAGTTGCAAAACGTTTCACATTCAGAAATTAACATATTTATATGATTATCTAAAGCAGGTAATAATATACATTTGTAATGTTACATATACAGATAAAAAATAAAAGAACATTTAAAATAAGTTAAATTGAAAACTATAAACTTTAGAAAAAAAATTATTTTTCCTCTAATTTTCTTTATTAAACATGCACAACATAAAAATCATTCTTTTAATGTTAAATTAATTAAAATTTTACATTTAAGGTTGGTGTGATCAAAGAAAAATGCATTAAGTTGCTCTAATTTTAATCAAATTTATGGCATGGGAGGAAATAGTAATAATTATAAAATGGAGTCATACTTTTCAAATTCATAAGTATTTTAACTTGTTCATAAATAAAAAAGATTTCACATTTCTTCATTCATATAATAATTAATACATAAAATAAGCATTCTTTTGAAAGTAGTTTTTAGAGAAAAAGAGAATTAAAAATTTATTGAAAAAAAACCCCTTACATATTTAACGAAAACATTCTTCTAAAAATATGAAATATTTATATTTTATTTATACATATACAAATAAATTACTCTTAATTCTATTCATTGAATTCTAGAAATATCTTTAAAATCTAATGAGACGTTTCTCATTCAATCAAAAAAAAAAATTTAAAAAATGCATTTCTAGTTTTTAAAAGCACTATGAGTAATTTTGTTTTTAAAATAAACTTACTTCGGACAAATTCGTCAACCACTTCGATATCATTGAGTTTATGTTTCGTAGTGATTCCAACCAAAGTATCTCCAATACTGTAACAAATAATAGCATTTATATCTGATTTACTTTGAGATTATTACGACAGAGAATAGCTTTAAGAGAGAAATTTCGTTGTCAGAAGCGTATTAAGTAGGCGTTAAGCAACATGTATTTATAAGATATTATACCAGCATTATTATCTTTCATAATTCTACATAAGAAATGTATATACAAACTCAAATAAATTTTGGAAAGGAAATAATTGATGTTAAAATGTCCGAGTGGAAACTGTAATCTACTTTTTTTTTAAACTGAAAATAATGTAGTTACCTATTGTACTGTCGACGAATTTCGTCAAATCAAAAGACGCCGCCAAACGCCGCGATAAGAAGCCAATAGTGGAAAACCGCCCCACGCATGTTGAGACACAATTATTATGATGGCAGTATTTGGCAATATTCTTTGAATTCGCGGTGTCTTCTCATTCAGTGAAGTTGGTCGTAGGTATTATACTAAGCACCATAAATAGACTAGTAATTCATTTTTTGTATAATATTTGCTGTAACATTGTGAAATGAGTTGTCAAAAATTATTTGCCGTCACTCTTGAATCATAAATGTAGAACAATATAAACAGCATAGATGATTTCAATATATTTTGCCGTCATAAATACTCCCCAAGTAAAATTTATTTTCTTAAGACAAGTAATTTTTAAATGTTATATATATCGTTTTAAAACTTAATACAGTAAGGAAAATGCTCTTGAGAAAAAAATAATTCACAGATTATTATTTTTATAATGTAAATAAAGTAACACCGAAAAAAGAGAATATATAAGAGTGCACAAAAAAAGGACCACAAATTACACTACTTTAAGAAGTTTTAATTTGATATCAAACTAAAATTCACACAAAACCGAATGAGTCAAAAAAACTATAATGAATTTCCACGCTTTGAAACATATCTACTTTTCACATGCATAAATTGACAATTATTTTTCAATTTAGCTATGACAAATACCATTTAAAAATACCTAAAATTAGAAGAAAAATGTGTAAATTTTAAGAATAATCAATATTTTGAAGCAATAATACATTCATACACGAAATAAAGCTTTTAATTCGAGTTGAGCTGTAAATGTAGGCAGATAAATTTCTTAACCACACAGTTGGTTAGCTTTCTTAAATATACATTTAAGCTAGAAGATATTTTGAATTTTATGTTCTTCTGTAGTTTTACTGAAAATGTATTAATTATTTCGCTTTTTGTGTAAAAATAGTTAAAATAATAATATTCAAGAAGATTAATGTAGAAAGAATCTATTACAATGATTACATAAACGCATTGTTATTTATCAATAGCAAAGTAAAATACAAGTGAAATTATATCCAAAATAATTTATATATAAATGCAGGACCTACCTGACTGATTGGGTGACAAGGGATTCCCGTCCATCCCCGTTCTGAGAAGGTACAATAGTTGCACGGCACACAAACGAATTCACCATCTCTTCAGTCTGAGGATCCAATGACTAACCATCATAAAAAAAGAAAAGAGGACTATCATTCAAGAATGCATTTTTGATATATCCATACAATTTATTTAATTTTCTATATTGGAATAAATATTGGTTTCTTTTAAATTAAGAAAAAGAAAGTACAGAATATGGTGGGCTATAGATCCATGTGACGTCATAGTCACATGATAAATGCAATCACGTGTTTCTAGCCAATCAGCTCATGCGCTTGGCTGTTACCAACTTTTGCTTTTTACAAATACTTTCTTAAAAAAGTACATAGTTTTCAACTATAATAATGCATATTAATAGCCAAAATGGACCTAATTTAAAAATACACGTATAATATAAGAATTTTTTCTTAACTTTGAAAAAACTTTCAGAGGAATTGTAATACTTGAACAACTAACCTTACCCAATTTTTGAATTCAATGGAAAACACGTGATTGCAGTTATCATGTGATCGTCATGAATTTATTCCCAATTGGAGGTTCATAATATTTTTGATTTTCATAAGCAATTTGAGTAACGAAATTATAATAGTGGGTGGAATTATTTGGCGTAGCATCAAAATGAAATTACCTTTCTGATATACTTAGTTTATCAGTTACTCATACAAGGTCCATTTTCATGATATGGTGTATATTATGGTTAAAACAGTGCTTCTCAAAGTTTCAATATTTGTGCCCAATATTCAGTCATAATTTTCATCATCCCCTCCGTATAATAACAATGAATTTAATTCAATTGCAATTCAAAAGCTACAATACAATTTGACCTCTTATGAACCATTGGAGTATATAAACGTCTCACTCAGCCAAAGCGTTAATTGCCCTGCACGTATATATACATCTTTCCGAAGTACGATATTTTCTGTGCACTGCTATTCATAAAATTATTCCGAAGACTTTAGAATGGAATAAAAGGACCTTTACAAGAAGGATTTATTTATTTGAGAGGATTTGCTTATCTATTCTGTTTCTCTCCCTCCCCCTTCAATATATCACATACGCATGCTTACTTTGAAAAAGGGGGCGTTGGGGAGTGA